>CANYBF011053311.1:0-15649 GCA_948192965.1 Dalechampia spathulata | reverse complement strand
GAACCAAGAGTCAAAATCCAACAATTATTAGGCAATAATTGAAATAATAAACACGAGCCGGATCGTGAAAATTCATTTTAATAAAAATAATTTTAAGCAAAATTATTTTATTTGATCATGGAAAAATTAATTAGGAGGACTATTATCATAGAAAAATTACTAGAGATAGCCCTACGACCAATTAATTCCAATCCTTTCAAAAACCGCATTTATACGAGTAAAAATGACATTTTATCGTAAAAATTAATTTTGAGGCCAAAATTAGTTATGTAAAAATTAATTTATGACTTTTCCAGAATACTTGAGCTACTGTAAAACTCAAATACCACTGGATACGTCAAAATACAGCAAAAATACGGTTGAAAATACAATTTTTCTGGAAAAACGTGAACTATGCGTGCCGCACATCAGACTATGTGCGCCACACATGCAGGAGGTGTGGCGCACATAGCATGACATGTGGCACACATAGCCTCTGGATCTGCAAGAAAATTCAATTTGTCAGTACAAAATTAAACTACAGACCAAAATAAGCATGTTTAATGAAGACAGTACCTCATTTTGACCTCGTTTCGGCCTTCGGTTTGATGAACCAAACAATTAATTAAGCAATTAATTAAAATAATTAATTTTAAAGCTAAAACCAAGTAAATCTGGATGTTTTATGATAGATCCAAAACCCCAAGTGCATGATCTAGCTACTGGAGTCACTGGAAAATTTAAAACCAAAGCGGTTCGGGCTGAAATAGGGTTTTTCTGTGAAAATCGGGATCTATGTGCGTAGCACATAGATCTATGTATGCCACACATGAGGGACATGTGGTGCACATAGAGCCATGTGTGGCGCACATAGCTTTGAAAACCGAAGCGAAACCAAAAATTCTTTTAGCAGAAACCTAGATCTAGCCCCGATCTAGGTAGATCAGACATAAAACCAGATTTTTGCTCGTAGATTTGCATCCAAATCATGAAAAACAATTTTAAAGTTAAAATTATTTTAGATCCAGCAAGTTTTAAGGAAGATCTAGGGCACCCAAAGCATGGAAAAACCTTGAATGACCCTAAAATGGCCAGATCGGAAGAAAATCGGACAAAACCGGGGTTAAAAAGTGAGTTTCTTTGAAAACCAGAGCCTATATGCACAGCATATAGGCCTATGTGTGCCACACACGTGCTACATGTGGCACATATAGGTCTATATGCGCAGCATATAGACCCGAAAAATAGAGGAAAATGGAGAAATACGAAGAAATGGGCAGAAATTACCTTGATTCGGCCGAGTATTCTTGTAGATCCTCACTCCAGGAATGTTTAGGGAGCGTAACTAAGCCAATTAAGTCCCTAGATCCTAAGAAATAAATTAATTAAGTGTTTAATTAATTTGGGAGGATTTTGGTAGAGGTTTGGCTGCTCTCAGAGTAAATTTTGGGGTCTGGAAAATGTTGCCCGAGCTGTATATTTATAGAGCGAATTTTTGGGTAGCAATTTTGTAATTTTTGGCATGTATTTGCATACATGTGCGCCACATGTAAGGCTATGTGCGCCACACATGTGCTACATGTGGCGCACATAGGGCTATATGCATGCGCATATAGCCTAGAAACCCTTGCGTAGGGCCCACTATGGCCACTTCCGGGATGCACCGTGAAGCGTATAAGCATTATTTGACATGAGGAACAACTTTGCAAAAGAAAGTTTTTCCAAATTCGGTCCCGAAATGGCTCCCGACCAAACGTCTTTACTATGCAACGTGCGTAGCCTATAGGGCTATGCGCTACGCATGTTGCGTTTTTGAGCTATGAGCTCCACCTCGTACGGGTGGAATGGGATGCATGCCATATGTCCAGGAAAGTGTAAACGACATTTTGAGAAACTTTACAGTTATAAGTTTTCTCAAATTCGGCTCCAAACATCGTGTTTTGGCTAATGGGCCCAATTTGGGCCCAATAGGCCCATTAAGGCTAAAAAGTGGCATACGGGATGCCGTGGATAGGCACTAGCAGGAATGTATTCTACGCATCAAGAACACTCAAATTGGTGAATTCGGGCGGTGGGCCCACCTGGGTACTATTCATAATGAATAGTACCCTCATGGGCCCCACAACATAAAAAGGCCCAGAAAGTGGCAAATAGTCTGCCAAGCGTTTTGCCTCAAGTGAGGCAATGAATAAGGTGTGTTCTTGTGCGTACAGAACACCTTAAAGCGGATAATAGTGGTAAGCAGGCCCCACTAGCATTTTGTGGGCCCCACAGCGTGGTGAACCTATAAATGTGGTATACGGAATGCCACAAGATGTGCCTTGTGTAAGGCAGTAGCGAAATGTATTCTGTAAGTACAGAATACACAAAATTAGCTAACTGGGGAAGCGGGTCCTGCCTGTATACTATTCATAGTGAATAGTAACTTAGGTCTAAAATGCAATATTTTGCATTCTGTGCATCCTACCACACGTAGGCAGGTGTGTAATGTATTCTGTAAGTACATAATACACAAAATAGGAAATAGGGGCAGCAGGCCCCGCTATTACTAGGTGGGCCCAGAAGACGGCATTTGCGATGCCAAGCACTGTGCCTTATGTAAGGTAGCTAGGAAATGTATCCTGTAAGTACAGAATACACATAATAGGTTATTGGGGGTTGCGGGCCCCGCTTTTGTTTAGTGGGCCCCACTTATGTACTATTCATGGTGAATAGTATCCAAGGCCAAAAATGCAATATTTCACATTTCAAGTGATTTGCCTTACGTAGGCAATAAGGAAGGGTGTTCTGTACGTACAAAACACTCAGAATACATGGTGCCATGGTGGGCCCCACCAGTCCTGAGATGTTCTGCGCACCAGAACACACAGAGGAAGACATAGAGGTCTATGTGCATAATTGGGATCGATACCGGGGACTAAATCCTAGCCGAATGAACAAAGATCCAGAATTATACAATGGTGAAAAGTCAGGGTCAACACATTCGTTCATAAAATAATCCTCTACTAATCGACCAAACTTCAAGATACAAATATAGGTCCATGTAAGGAAATATATTTTCCTATGACAAGGTGTAATAATTTAATTACTTAAGTATTATGTAAGAATCTATCAATCCCTCATAACATTCAATAATATATACTAGTGCATTTAGTTTATTGAATTTATAGTGTAATAAGTCAGCTCCATAAATTTTTTACCTGCTTAAGTCTTCCTCCATGCGTATAGGGGTTTATGGTGTGGTTTTGGTTTTATTTAACATAATTTAAACTCTCATAATGAGAGGTATACAGTTTGATCTCATGAGTGTGCTTTACACTCCCTTCCAAACACTTGCACATAAATCGCTCAGCCTTATCCCAACTAAGTACATGTAGTTTTCTATGACCAGTTCTTACACCATTAGTTCATAAGTAATTTATTTATTATTTATTTCCTTATATGTAAGATACATAATTGTGTATTAGTACTTAAAACAATTTCCATATATTAGTCTCAGCAATACACTTGCATGCCCATACATACATACCAAATAACTATGAAAGGAAGCTTAGTACTTACTGAATCAAGGATATCTTAAGCCTGTTTAATTGAATCAAGCAATGCTAGAAATAATTCTTCTTCTATAAAGTGTTATTTTGTAGTAATTTACTAACCCACTAGCTACCTGATAAATCCATATCTCCTAATCCACTTTCTCATAACATCAAACACATCATTCATACCCATCCAATAAATAATTTTATTTGAAAGCATACCATACATACAACCCCTTAAGGTTCTACTCCCAACTGGTTCCATAGCACAATTATGGGTTGATTACTTCTCTTATAATCCATATAAGACTCTAACTTACCTACAGATCTCTTGGTTTTCTTCCTCGGTTGCTCGCTTTAGTCCTTTATGTCACACCTACCATGGTGTAACATGCTCCCGTAGCGTGGCTACCAACTTCTTAAGGATTAGAAAATTGATAATCACCCTATAAGGGATTCGAATAATTAACCTGTTAAATGTAGTATATATTTTTTTCTTTTTCTAAATGATATAAAACACATGTAATGATGTACCACCTATAAGCATTCTATAACCCTGTATAGTAGGATAATATCATAAGTCAAGCATTTGTGCTTCCACATATTTTAATAGTAAAGACATCCAAACATTACTTTATTATTTTAAGGACATCCTTGGTGGTATCGTTATATTTACATCGTAAACATAAAACATAATAATAATATATATTATAACTATTTTTACTGCCAAAAGTACAAAAAGAGTAAGCTGCATGAAAACCAAGGAGTAGGAGTCTGCCGTGGAGTTTAAGTCCTTTACCTAAAATCTCTGTCTCAGGGACCTGTTGCTAATATTGCTATACCCCACACTCTCCGGTGTCACTAGTGCCTGCGTTCATCAATTGATAAATGCTGAGTATAAAACTCAGTGGTGTTAGTAAAATGAATAATCATAAACAACATAGTATTCATACAATATCATAGAATCATCATTTCTAATATAATCAAGTATTTCAGTAATATTTCCATTCAAAAATAAAATATATCATTAGCCAAATAACGTTATCACCTGTAACCACTTTTGTTGTTTACATGTGAACTTTATTACATAACCATCATTCATTCACAACCATTCATAGTATAATAATAGTTATAACATTTCAAACATTATTTCATCGATAAATGTTAAATACGATGAAATATGCCTTTAAGAATGCAATTTATGAATTGCACTCTCTATTGCCATTTTCATTTCATTGGGCCCTTTTTTTTAATTGTGCACATTTTTATACTAGGTTTTTCATTTATGTGGTTCAATAAACAGGAAACCATTTCATTTTTGTTTGATTTCCGGTGGAAATCCATTTTATATCCCATTACACTTTCATTAAACATTTCCTCACTTTCACTCATTTTCCTCCCTTATTTCTTTATGATATGCCATGTTATACTTGATATGATGATACATTCATAATTATGAAATAATGAATGCATATAATATAATGTTATGGAAAATCATTCGATGATATTACATTAAATTATAATGATGTTCCTTTATAAATCATTTAATGATTAAAGAATACTAGTAAAAACCTGTTATAGCTTTCCCTTTGTTTAACCTATTTGGTGGTATGCGTTGACTATCCTCAGAATCTCCTAAATCATAATACAATGTCCATATTTAATCTCAGAATTCCTAAATCATAATACAATGTCCATATTTAATAAGAAGATTGAATACCATCATTAACCATTCATAATTCACACTTCATAATAACTTTAAAATACATATATATATATATATATATATATATATATATATGTATACACACACACACACACATATATATATATAACAATCATTCACGTATATCAAGTCAATTTATACAATAAACACAATATTAAATAAGGAAATTACAATAGCATTTAAAATGCAATCACTATTTATAAAATATTACCTATCGTGTTACACAAGCCAAAATATAAAATATATGATACTAAAATAACATAAGCTTTATATTATTGAAAACTAGATTAAATAAGCTTTCAAATGGTATATCATATGTATAGAAATCCATTTATATAAATAAGTAACACGTGTCACTTTAAAATCTTATATAAAATTACTTTTTAATAAATTCCAAAACCAATTTATTGTTTTCCTTTATTGTTAAATGAAAATCTCATTAAATTAAAATAAATTTGATATCATAGTAAAGTAGACTTAAAAAGCTTCCTAATAATATATTATATGTATATTAATTCATTTATTAAGATAGTTAATTTAAATAGTTGATTTAGAAGTTTATTGGAAAGATCTTCTTTTAATCCTTTAGAAGCTGCCTCTTCTAAGTTCATTTTTCTTAAATCTTTTAAATTCCAATCTAAATAAATTTTGTATCATTAGAAAATATGTTTAATAAGCTTCTATTTAATATATATATATATATATATATATATCATATGTTTATGAATTTACTCATCAAGGTATTTAATTTAATACATACATTGGAACATAACTGCACAACACACCCATCATAAAACAGTCTGCCTTTCTCATTCATTTAAGTCATCTAAATCGATTCCAACAAGAATTTTTATACCATTAAAAAGTAGATGTAGCAAGCTTTCTAATTATATATCATACATTCACAAATATATTCATTAAGGCAATCAAATTAATCATTTAAATAGGTTATTCTTCATGTTTCATTTTTGGTCCTTTAGAACCATTTACCATTTATGTGCTTTAGAGGTATACAAATGTTTCTAAAACAAAAAAAATTTTAGAACCATATCAAAGTAGATTTAGAAAGTCTTATAAGGTCCTATAACATACAAACGTAATCAACCAATTAAGCCTTCAATTTACATGTTGTCGTAACCTAGTTCCCTACATTAATCACACAAGATGTTTCACACCACACAAATCATAACCTCAACTTAAAATTCTTCTCTCAACACTTAATATATATATATATATATATATATATATATATATATATATATATATATATATATATATATCATAGTAATGTAGAATCAAATACACATCAACGAAAATGAAAAACACAAGAAGAACAAAAAGAACAAGAAAGCAACATCACGCAAGGTATCAGCATGCTAGTCGTAACTTTACTTTCACTTTACAAGCAATTACATCAAAAATCAACATGACATAAAACTAAATAATTCCCTCAGCAGCCACATATTCATTTCCAATCATAAAATAGTTTTACAAGAACTTCACGTAGCAAGCAAAATAACCATTCGGTAGTAACTTCTCTATTTCACCAAAAATACAAGAAAACTCATACAATCATGTTCAATCACAGCTCACTATATAATATGATTCTTCCTTACATACTCAATACAATGTACAAATAAAAGTTTAAATTAAAGCAAAATCAAAGAACAAGGGAAAAATGAGAAGAACAAGAAGGCAGTATCACGCAATAAAAACACTTCCCACCTTTGATAGGCTTGCTGACCTTCTAAGAACTTCACTAACTCATTAAACCAGGTCTTCTTTAGCTCGAATACAAGGAAGATTACACATGCATGGACAATAAAGAAGAATCACTCAAAAACAAAGAGGGGAAAGAAGATAATTGTTACGCTAAAAAGGAAAAGAGAAAGGAGGGGGTTTTAGTAGAAAATGGGAAAGGAAATGGGAAATGGAATAATGGCTCAAATATCTCCATATAAAATGGTTTAGTGGGTTATGTTCCACACTACACACATGCAGTTACATGCACGCAAGCAATCCCCAATTCCACTAACTATATATATATAATAAAATATAATAAATTAAAATATAATATAATATAATATAATATAATATAATATAATATAATATAATATAATATAATATAATATAATATAATATAATATAATATAATATAATATAATATAATATAATATAATATAATATAATATAATGTAATGTAATGTAATGTAATATAATATAATGTAATATAATATAATATAATATAATATGATATAATATCTTTCACTTATTTGATGAATATACACAATACATACGCAATACATATGCATCATTATACACACTTAAATATTATTTTAGCTTCTTATATATATATATATATATATATATATATATATATATATATACATACATTTTAATCATCACTTAAAACAACATACATAAGTTCACATATATACGTACATATTCATATACGATTATACATACATGCAAATGAATTTATTAATCAAATACACGTAAATATATTAAATATTCTTGACATTGTAGTCATCTCATTTTCATACCATTTGTTATCTGATAATTCCATTAATTATTATCATATCGACATTATAACACATATCAAACCACACGTCATTCACTTTCCATATCATATGCACGTATCACGCATTCCCATATTAGCATTTCAATCATGCACACATATTAACTACACGTCACACATATAATCAATGTAGTATTCTAAGTGTGTGGATGTGAAAGTTTGGCTTCATACCCAATCCTTCTGAGATGCATTGACAGTGTTCTCCAAAATATGCTTCAATTCCTTCTTGGACATTTCTACTTGACCACTTATTTGAGGATGGTATAGAGTGGCTACCTTATGCAAGACATGATATTTCATCGGTAATCTCTCTAGCAGCTTGTTGTAGAAATGAGTTCCCCCATCACTGATTAGAGCCTGAGGAGTCCTAAACTGACTAAAAATATATTTCCTCAAGAACTGAATCACCAGTTGTGCATCAT
Organism: Dalechampia spathulata; assembly: GCA_948192965.1. Lineage (NCBI taxonomy): Eukaryota > Viridiplantae > Streptophyta > Magnoliopsida > Malpighiales > Euphorbiaceae > Dalechampia > Dalechampia spathulata. The sequence continues at coordinate 7,408 of CANYBF011053311.1, read as the reverse complement.
TTGTTAGACTCTGAATTATCTCTATCTATTTAGAGATATAGTCCATACATACCAAAATATATTGGCTGTTTCTCGAATAAGGAGAAGGTCCCATCATATTGATCCCCTAAACATCAAATAACTCAACCTCCACAATCTCTTTTAAATGCATTTCATTTTTCCTCTTAAGTTTGTTGCTTCATTGATATCTGTCACAAGTCTTTATAAACTAGTGGGATTGAAAAGACTAAGCTAATATAATCCACTTTGTAACACCTTAACGGCTATTTTCTGGCCACTTACATGTCCATCATATGGAAATGAATGGCAGGCTGCTAAGATTCCATAAAACTCTTCATTAAAAGACTCATCCCGACAATAGCTTTTAATCGTATGTAAAAACCTCTTCTTTTGTTACCAGTTACACTCTAATGGTAGAACACCACAAACTAGATAATTGACAATATCCATAAACTATAGTATTGAGTAATCCACCAAACATAAATTATCACCTAGAAACTCTTCCTTGATTGATACCTCATTTGATGAAAAATCATCTCTTGTTCTGATTCAAGAAAGATGATCCGCTACTTTATTTTCTGCTCCTTTTCGATCCCTAATTTTGACAATAAACTATTAAATGATTTATGTAAATGATTTCCCTAGACCCCGTAAGATATAATCTGAATTTGTCTAATACAAACACCACTACTAATAACTCCTTCTCTATGGTTGTATGATTGACTTGTGCATTATCTAGACTCTTGCTAGCATAATAAATCACTCAAAATTTAATTCCCTATTATTGATGAAACATGACTCTTAAAGCATAGTGACTAGCATCACACATCACTTTAAAAGACAAACTCCAATCTAGGGGTTGAACAATAGGAGCAAAAATTAAAGCTTATTTTAAGCTATTAAATGCACTTTAATATTCATCAGAAAAATCAAAAGGAACATCTTGGGATAAAAAATGAGTGAAAGGTTCAATAATTTTAGAAAAATCTTTAATAAACTACCTATGAAAACCCATATGGCCTAAAAAACTTCTAATATCCATAATTGAAGTAGGTGGTGGTAACCTCTCAATCATGGTAATTTTTACCTTTTTAACCTCAATATCTCAAACCAAAACTCAATATCATAAAATAATACCCTCTTGAACAATAAAATGACACTTTTCCAATTCAAAACAAGGTTTTATTCTTCATACCTCCTAAGTACTTTTCTCAAGTTATTCAAACAGTCTTCAAAAGTTTCATCATACATAGAGAAATCATCCATAAATACTTCAATGATATTTTTAATATAATCGAAGAAGATAAATATCATACAATGTTGAAAAGTAGTTGGTGCATTCCATAAGCTAAATGGCATGCGTTGATAAGCAAACGTTGTGTAAAGGCATGTAAATGTAATTTTTTCCTAATCATTGGGGTGAATAGGGATTTGGAAAAATCTCAAATAACCATGTAAGCAAGATAAATAAGGATGTTTAGCTAATCTTGCAAGCATTTGATCAATGAATGATAAAGGAAAATGATCTTTCCTGGTAGCTTTATTCAACTTCCTATAATCTATGCACATCTGCCAACTAGTGATGGTCCTAATGGGAATGAATTCATCATTATCATTTTTGACCATTGTCACCCACCCTTTTTAGGAATAACATGAATGAGACTAACCTATTCACTATCGAAATGAAATAAATTACAAGAACTTGTAATAACTTAACTATCTTTTTCCTAATTACTTTTATATTTGGATTTAAACATCTCTGACACTCTATGGTAGGTTTACAATCAGCTACAAGTAAAATGTGGTGCATGCATAATGATGGATGAATACCTTTTAAGTCATTAATTGAATAACCTATTGCTTGCCTAAAATGCCTAAGATCATTTAATAATAAATGTCCTTTTTTGCATGTAGCATGACATTTATAATCACAAGATATATAGAATTAGATCCAAGGAAAGCATACCTTAAATTACTTAGGAGATCTTTCAGTTCTACTTCTAAGGGTGCATCTAGATTATGTTTTTTAATTTTCCCCCCAGACTTGTCCAATTCCTCTATCTCTAAATGCTTCCATAAGTTGAACTTTAGTGCCAAATCTAGCATCTTTAGATAAGCTAGCACTTCTTCTTTAATTTCTCCTAGCAAATAGAGTTCTAACGAATCATCATTGGAACCCTATACCCTCATCATCGTATCATTGACTATCTCATCAATGACATCAATTCTCATACATGATCCTTCTTCTTTGGTTAGCTTATGCATTAGGTTAGATAACCTAAATGGTACTTCCTCCTTCCCAACTAACAATGGTAATGCTTTATTCTTCATGTTAATCACTACTTTAGTAGTGGCCTTCCTAAGATGATAGGTATTATCATGTCCTTCTCTATATCCAAAATCATAAAATCAATCAGGATCATGAAAGTCCCTACGATGATCGATACATTTTCCAACACTCTTATAGAATAGTCAGCTAGTTGGAGTATCATCTTTATTAGTACTATATCCCCCACCTTTAGCTTCCTTGAGATTATATATTGCATAACACTTACGCCAGTACCCTAGATCATAAAGAGCTTTCTCAATTATAACCTCCTTAATCTAATAAGGATCTTTTAGCTTTGGAGGGAGTTCCTTGTTTATAATAATAACACTTTATTCTTTGATTAGGGTCATTATCTCTTCTTCAGTAACTTAATATTTATTACTTACAATCTTTTTTAGAAACTTAGCATATGCAGGCATTCCACCCAAAACCTCAATTAGAGGTATATTGATTTTTACTTTTCAAATCACCTCTAGGAACTTTGTATATTGTTTATCAAGGTTTTCCTTTGCATGCCTCTATGAGAAAGGTATTGGTGGAAACATATGGCTTTGAAACAACTTTTGAAATATCACTCCTACCTTTCCCTTTACTCAACAATGACTAAAATTCATCCCTTCATTTTTCTTTCTCCCTTGGTGCATCAATAACCAATATTTCTTCAACTCGCACTTCTACATCTATGAAGTTATCAAATCTCCCCTCTACTTCAGCTCCTTTTATCTGCACCTATCAAGCATTGAATCATCCTTTAGGATTTAACTCTAGTTAAGCTGATAGTTTCCCCTATACCTTAGAAGAGCTGGCCTGCTAGGTAATTTGCCTTTCTAGTAGCTTGTTATGTATGGCCAACTACTCTAATCTAGAGGAAAGTGATTTAATAGTCTCACCTTGATGTTGGCTTTCACCATGACTTAGAGCAAGGCTTATGGCATCCGGACCAGGAGCTCGCTTAGAGTAAAAATGTAATCTTCTCAAAGAGCTACCTTAAGGAATGAGATGGACTCAAAATAATTGCAAGATAGAGTCACTATTAGATGGTTTCGGATTTGGTTCAATTGACTCATTAGCATGAGTACCAAGTCAAACCCTTCAAAGAAGAGTTCAGGTGTTGAAGATCTATTCACTTAGAGTTTCAAGTTTTATTTTACCATTTTAGTCAATTTAATTATCCTAGGTAGGTGAGCATTTATGAGCATAAAATAAGCACACAATGGGGTATAACATAACACCAATTATACCAGATATAGCACAATAACATAATATGGCAATCATGGCAAAAAACATGGCATATGTATGGCATCTGAAATGACATGGCATAAGCATGACATGTAAGATGACATGGCATAGGCATGACATATGAGATGACATGTCATAGGCATGACATGTAAGATAACATGACATAGTGTGTGAGATAACATAACATACGCATGACATGGCATAGGCATGATATGTGAGATGACATGGCATAAGCATGACATGGCATAGACATGACATGTGAGATAATGTGGCATAGGTATGACATGTAAGATAACATGGCATAGGCATGACATGTAAATAATATGGCATAGGCATGACGTGCGAGATGACATGGCATAAGCATGATATGTGAAATGACATGGCATAGGCATGATATATGAGATGACATGGCATAAGCATGACATATGAGATGACATGGCATAGGTATGAGATATGAGATGACATGACATAGGCATGACATGTGAGATGACATGGCATAGGTATCACATGTGAGATAACATGGTATAAGCATGACATGTGAGATAACATAGCATAGGCATGACATGTAAGATGACATGGCATAAGCATGACATGTGAGACTCCATGGCATAGGCATGGCGCATGATATGACATGGCATAAGCATGATATGTGAGATAACATGGCATAGGCATGAAATGTGAGATGATATGGCATAAACATGATATGTGAGATGACTTGGCATAAGCAGGACATATGATATGACATGGAATAGGCATGATATGACCTGCTATACATCATATAATGATGATAAAACATACATCATGGTAGATATAAAATAGCAAGCAAAATGGTACAAAATAAAATAAAGGCCGGAGAAAGGGATTGAAGAAGCAATAGGGGATACACTAGAGATTTAAGGCTAAATATTACAAAAATAGGAGAATAATGCCTATTCTTATACAAAAAAATCTTCATTGATACAAAATCTGAGATATTAAGCATCATCTCATCCACTCACGAAAAAGTCAACGTCAAGCAACATGAGCTAGAAATACATGAGTGATACTGTAAAAATACAAGTAAAATTATTAGTAGCAAATAAAATTTAGGACTAGGTCAATTAATTTAGTACCATGTATAAAGACGAATCAAGAGCTGAAGTTTGATAAATGTAATGGCAATAATCATGAAAATTTAAATAGAGATGAGCCAGATCATGAAAATCATGCAAAAATAATCAATTTTAAGCAAATTTAAGTAATAGCAAGATCAAAAATTTCTAAGATCAGATGAAATATTACTTAGAAAAGAATCAATGTCCAATCAAGCTAAACAAGCAAAATGATAATCTTAAACACAATTAAAATATCATTAATTAAGTAATTAAATGATTTAATGGAAAAATCATAAACAATTGATCATAGTACAATGAATTAGAAGTCACTAACATCACACAAATGCCAATTAGAGATAGAAAACTCAACCAATCAAAGTCGATCATATCAAACATCATAAATCAATAAATTAAATAAGCATTTAACTTGAGAAATATGATTTAAAAGCTAAGATTAATGAAAATGATGAACTCAAATCATTAAGGCTACTGTAAAGCCTCTCATACTACTGAGAACTTCAAAAATTATAAGGAAACAAGCAAACATGAATGAAAAATAGCATTTTCTAGTAAATAGGCATCGATGTTTACAATATATAGGTGGATGTGCACCACATATAGCTCATGTATGGCACATATAGCACCTTATGTGCCATATATACTGTAGACAGAATAAAGAAAACAAGTTTTAAGGTTAAAGCATGAATCAAAACTCAAATCTTAGCAGCTTCCAGATCATGGCAGATCATTTAAGGCATAAGCAAGTATTGGATATCATCACATCACTTATGATTGAAGCTAAATCATCAAAACAAAGCCAAAATCACAAACCCATAATGAAATCAACAAGAAAAGGGGAAGAGAATAGGTATTCAACTTACCATAGTAGATTAGGCTCTTTAGATCTTGATTCTAAACGTGATTAAGGATTTAAGTAAGATTAATTAGTCTCTAATCCTAGGTTATTTACTTAATTAATTCTTAATTAAGTGATATAAAAATTTCATAGAGTTTAGGTAAATTTTATGAATTTTGAACCTCTTTTCCATAAATACAAAGCATATATTTATAGGCAAGGGGTGTAGGATTAGAGAAATCACATTAACAATGTAGGTTCTAGAAATTTTTTAGCCATGTGCATAGCATAAAGCCCAAAAAAGGCTATATGTGTAGCATGTAATAGCAGATGCCCAACATGATCCAATTTTAACCTATGTTTGTCACCTAATATAGGCACACTGGGATGTAAACCATAGGTTAAACAATCATCATTTATGGGATAAATGCTTGGTATCATATAGAACATATCATATTTGCTTGGGAAAAGGCCACCCACCATGTATATTTTTTCAAAACTTATGCACTATGTAGAACTATATGTTGCATATATCATGATATGTATGTTATGTGCTCTACCTTCCACAAGAAAAATGTAGTGTGCTCTACATGTCCAGATCACTCGGGGGAGGCTCAAAGTTATGTGTGCAAATTAGGGTTGACATCGAGGACTTACACCAAGCCGAATTGAGAAAAAATCAAAACTGTATCCTATGAGTGAAAAGTCAGGGTCAATAGTTTACCCCCTAATTTGAACCATTTTGAGATGACATAGGCAAAATTCAATAAAATGAGACCTAATCACAACATGACTTTTCACCAAAAGCAAGATGAGTACCTAATCAATGCTCATGTCGAGGTCCCATGCTCATGTTGAGGCTTGCATAATGCTCATGTTGAGGCTTGCAAGGTGCTCATGCTGAGGCTTACAAAATGCTCATGCTGAGGTTTGTAGCTCCATGGGGGAAATCAGGATCTGATGGGGATATGAAAGTGATCCATTGGGGAAGATTTCATCAAGGTGCTCAGGCCAAGGCTTATAACTTCACTAGGGAAGGAAATATGATCCATTGAGGATATCAAGATTGATATCCTAATTTTAGCATTAAGAGTGCGGTGTATAGGATAAAACTTACAACTCCATTGAGGAAAAATTATTGGGAGCTCGGTGCTCAGGCAAGATATCGACGCTTGATCAAAGTGTTCATGCTGAGGCTTACAACCCAATTCTACCATTGGGAGCTTGGTGCTTAGGCTAGATGATTAATGATGATCAAAGAGTGCATATATTGAAGCTTGCAACCCGATTCTGCTATTGGGAGCCCAGTGCTAGGGCTAGATGATCAATGTTGATCAAAGAGTGCTTATTTTGAGGCTTGCGACTTATGAAAATTGGACTCCCTATGGAAAATGATCACCAAATACCTATCTAAAAAAATCCAAGTACTTGAATTTTTGAGTATCAATATGTTACATTTCAACTGACTTTTTAGATTTTTCAGACATCGCGGGTCATGAAAATTGGACTCCTTGGGGAAAATGATAACCAAAAATTCTAAAATTTTTAAGAAGCCTAATTCCATGAGTGCATCTTCATGGATACCCAGCACATGTTAGTGTCGCACCCTCATTTTGGACCGGCTTGATCTGGATCGATTTAGGAATGCCTCTGGGTCAGTTTGGGTTAGCTTCAGGCCAATCCAAGTCGATTTAGGGCTTTCTAGGCTGATTTGGGCCAACTTTGGCCATTCCAGGGTGCTTTTTGGACATGTGCATATGTTTTTGGTGCGTGTGCATATGTTTTTTGGCCTTAGCTTATGTTTTAGGGCCTAGGATATCATCATAGTTGATCGACTATGTTTTAGGGTTTGAACATAGTCGATCGAGTATGACTATAGACATCATACTC
>CANYBF011053160.1:0-14072 GCA_948192965.1 Dalechampia spathulata | reverse complement strand
CTGCTTTGTGATTACAATGAGAGTTGAGTCATAAAATGCTTGAATAGTGAGAGCTCTTCAATTCTAAAGATTGATTCCTGAATGATTCCCTATGCTCTATAGTTACAATGAGAATTGAACTATGGAATGCTTATTCATTCTGGGTAAGTAGGTGTATATGAGAGATCTACATAATCCTAGTTCTTGTATGATAGCTGAATAGTTTCCCCTGATCAGAAGGCCATGAGAGTGACTAAGTGGATCTGAGGTTAGATGGAAATTTAGTTGATTTCACCTTGAGAGAGGGTAGTCAACGCCATTGGATATCTTGGGTAGCAATAGGCATACAATTATCAAATAGCTTGGTGATAAGAACTTCATTCCCTACACATTCATCATCTGATAGTGTCTTTACTTCAACAATACTTCTTACATTTTGACAGTAGATATTCCCAAACACCAACCTTTCTTTCTTAGCTTAAACAAATCAGAAATCCAAGTAGTGGTGGATAAATCACTAAATCCTCATGGGATCGATACATTATTATAGAAATCTATATACTTGCAGTGAAGTAGTGAAAAAAAACTACTGTCATCTTAGAAACGATCAACTAATTCTATGCCATGTGAAAGCATAAATTAAGAGCCAAAGTCTGATGAATGTAGTGGTAACAATCATGAAAAAGTGAATAAACAAGAGCTGGATCATGAAAATCATGCAAAAATAATCAATTCTAGGCCCAATCTATCAATAGCAAAATCAAACTTTTCTAAGATCATATGAAACATCACTTAGAAATAAATCAATGTCCAATTAAGCTAAACATGTCAAGTGATACGTTAACACAATTAAAATAGCATTAATTGAGTAATTAAGCAAAAAGAAATGATTTAATAGCAAAATTATAAGCAATTGATCATGGCACAATGAATTGGGAGTCACTAACATCATACAAATGCTAATTGGAGAGAAAACTCAACCAAGAAAAACTAACAATGTCATTAAACATCAATTAAACAAATTGAATAAGCATTTAACTTGAGAAATATGATTTAAAAGCCAAATGTGATCAATGTATAACAAACTCATATCATTAAGGCTACTGTGAAGCCACTAATGCTATCGAGAACTTTCAAAATACATTAAGAAATAAGTGAAAAATAAGAGAAAAATAGCATTTTTTTATAAAACTAGATGCTATGTATGCTATACATAGTATGAAAAGCACCACATGTAAGCTATGTATGGTACACATCATGTGCTGTGCATAGCATATAACGAGGTAAATTCAAAGGAAAAGATGTTTTTAAGAAAAAACATGAAATTAAACCCAAATCTCAATAGATTAAACAACCATGGTAGATCATTTAGGGCATGAATAATCAATAGGATTGATCAAAACTTATATGATTGAAGCTAACCATTAAATCATATCAAAAATCAAAAACCCATCATGAAATCAATAAGAAAAGAAGGAGAAAATAAACATTCAACTCACCACAATAGATAGGCTTTTAGATGTTGATTCCAAACATGATTAGGGATCTAAATGGGGTTAATTATTCTCTAATCCTAAGTTAATTACTTAATTAAGTGCTTAATTAAGTGAGTAATTAGTTTGGTAAAGTTTTGGTGCAATTTTTTAATTTTGCAGCCCTTTTCCCTAAATATAAGGCTTATATTTATAGGTATGGGTGATAGGATTAAGAAAATCACATTAGTAATGTAAGATTCTAGAAATTATAAGCTATATGCACAACACATAGTACTATATATGTAACATATAGCCCAGAAAAGGCTATATACATAGTATGTAGCAGTAGATGCTTAACATGATGCAATTTTGACTTATGTGTGCCGCCCAATGTAGGTACATCAGGATATGCACCATAGGTCAAACAAGCATCATTTGGGACCCTAAGGCATGGTGCTATATGGAGCATATTAGATTTGCTTAGGAAAAGGCCACCCATCATGCATATATTTTTAGGACTATATGCAGCATGTAATGGAGCATATTAGATTTGCTCAAGAAAAGACCGCCCACCATGCATATATTTTTAGGACTATGCGTAGCATGTAGCATTATGTGTTGTGCATATCATGAAATGCATGCTATGTGCTTTGCCCTCTACAAGCAAAATGTAACATGCTCTACATGTCCAGAACACTTAGGGGAGGCTCAAAGGCATATGTGCAAAGCAAGGTTAATATTGGGGACTTATATTAAGCCAAATCAATAAAAACCCAAAATTGTAGCGTGTGGGTGAAAAGTCAGGGTCTACAATAAACAATTCAACAACCTTGAGATTATCATAAATCATTAACCAAGCACACTACATAATGAGTTGTAAGTCATGTATTAGTTAATTATGCTCAAGAGGCTTCAATTATCTTAAGTATAAGTAATCATCTTATCCTCTTACATTAATATACATCCTAAATTATTATGTGATGCATCATTGCACATGATGTAGTCCTTAGGAAGTGTGAGAATTATTGCCTTAGTTAAGCATGTTTTTAACTCATCAGAACTTTACTAGCAGTTATCATGCTAAACAAACTTAGTATTCTTCCTTAGTAAAGTAAAGAAATGATTGGAAACCTCTGTATAAAATGCATATAATACCTAGCTTGGTCAAGAACACTCTTTACCTTGGCAACATTCTTAGGTGGCTTCTATCTTTGATCACCTTAACCTTTTTTAAATCCACTTTAATCCCTTTAACTACCATCATTTTACCTAAGTTGGCCACTTCAATTAACTAAAATTAACACTTAAAGAATTTAACATACATTATTTCTCCCTTAAAGTTTATAGTGTGATCCATAATTATTTATCATGCTCCTCTTCAGACTTAGAATATATAAGGTCTAAACACCTTATTCATTATAAATGAATTTAGATAATTATTTATAATTATTCATTCATAATTATTTATCATAAATGAATTTAGATAAGGTTTAAACATTGTATTCATCAAGTCCATAAAAGGAGCAACTGCAATGGTCATACCAAATGATATCACTAAGAACATAATGCTTGTCACATGTCCTTAAAGTAGTCTTAGTCAAATTCCAATCCTTGACTTGTAATTATTGGTAATCCTACTATAAGTTAATATTTGAAAGCACCCTTGCACCCTTTAATTGATTGAATAAGTCATCATTTTTTGATTATAACCTTATTGAGCTTGCTATAATTAATGAAAACTTTATACTCATATCCTTCTTCATGAATAATATTGATGCACCTTATTGTTAACTACTAGATCATATGAAATGGGGTTAGTCCTTATTGAGTAGTTCCTATAACTTCAACTTCAACTCCTTCAACTTAACAAAGTCATTGAAATGGGCTTAGTCCTTGGACTACCTAAATCTAAAATTCTAAATCATGTTATAATGATATACTAAGTAAGTTACATAAAATACATCCTCAAAGTTGTAAAAAATTGGGATATCCTTAAGTTTAGGACCCTCCTTTCATGCATCCACCATATATGCCAAATAGGTTGCATACCCATCTTGCAACAATTATCATGCCTTAATTGTTAAAATCACACTTGAAGGTAACTCTTACCTAACACCCTAAACCATAACATATTCAAACTTGACTCTTTAAAAGTAACTTATTCAAAATGATAATGTCACACCCAAACCTGGCATAACATGCTACCATAGAATAGTTAATAATTCTCTAAGAAAGGAAATCATTAATAATTCTACAAGGGATCTATACAAATTTTTTTTGCTACAGTAATTTGCTACAATAGTCATATGTAAATACATTGTCACCTATCATCATATCAAACATACATAGTAATAAATCTGTTATTCATACATTATATGGTCTGTATATTTAATTTCACATGATAAGGTGGTATCAATATTATGCACAACATATGTTCATAACATAAGTATTACTATAATAAGTCACATATACAAAGACACTATGGAGTATGTTACATTGGTCCAAACTGCTTTGAGAATAAGATTCCTTGAAATCTCAATCTCTCTTGACTAAAGATTGTTCAACCTAAATTCTCATCCGAGGGTCCTGGTCCTACGTTCATCAAATGATAAATGCTGAATATAAAACTCAATGGTGCTGTACAATAAGTAAATGACATGAGCCCATATCAAAAATAACATTTTGAAGTCAAATCACAGTAATCAATAATAAGTCATACAACTGTATCATATAGTGTCATTTTGCATCACTTGTTAGCTATTATAATCAATGCATAAGGCATATGGTAGTATTCATAAGTTACTATTCATCAAGTACTATTCATAAGTTACTATTCACTAAGTACTATTCATATGTTCTGTTTATCAAATACTATTCATAAATTACTATTCATCAATAACTTCCATATTTGCAACATGTATAAATGATAATGTGTGTTTGTGAGAATGCACTCATGCTTAGCATTCTCCCTTTGATTTTCCTATAACATTTCATTTCTTTTCTATATGATTATGCATAATCTTGTACTAGCTCCATTCTCTATGTACCGGTACTATATCATTCTCTGGTTTCTGTAAGAACATAATATTTCTCTATGGTTCCATGATATGAACCTATACTGTATGATTCTATAAAGGAAATCGATAATAACTGTATGACCCAGTATGTTATCAATGAATATTGCTCTGTATATCACTTTCCTTTCCCCTTTATATCCTCCGTATGATATGTCATGAATATGTTTGTATGTATGGATGATTCATGACATGATGCATAACTCATGCTTTAATGACCATAAGCAATGATGACCATATAATATCATTTACAATATAATCTTACTACATTTCTGTCATCAACAATTAAGTGAGAACTCATCATTTTAAGACCCTATGTAGGGTCATAAGATGAATAGCATAAACTTGCTATTGCTTTGCCCCTTATTAATACCTGAAGGAGAAGTATGAACTTCGTGAGTTGAACCTATCATATTTCCATTTTACATTGATTTAGTAAAGTTATCCATATATTATACTTGACTTATCAACATTTAAAAAATCCATAATCATTCATGACAAGTAACCACTATTAAACTTTAATTAATAAATAACATATCAACATAATACCATCTTACAATATTTCACACTTTACAATTAGAGGTCATTCATGCCTTCCAGCCAACTTAAATCCTTGCATTAAAACATCATCCATTAGGTATAATAGTGAGTTTTAAGGCTTAGATAGGTACAATATTAAGTTTAGACACCTTAAACACTCATTCCTTAAGTGATCAAATAATGTTATGTAAATTACTATTCATAAGTTACTATTTATGAGGTTACTATTCATGGTTACTATTCATTTGGTAAAATTTTTTTTACCTATGTTGGATTTGTAAAAGCATGTACATAACCATTCATTTAAGCATTTAAAATAGAATTTCATAATGCATTACTTTGGTGTTCAATTATGCATGCATTTCAAGTCAGACATCTTTTGCCTCATGAAACAATTCTCAGTGTGCAAGCATTTTGACCAAGTAAATGACATCCAAATTGAGTAATTATTGAACCATTACAAACTAGACTCAAATATATTTCCAACGATATATTATATGCATAAAAATACAATCATTAAGGCCTCCAAACATTAAATAGCCGAATACCTATCAATTCTGCCTAGAAGTCACCTGAAATGAACATATTTGAAGCACCAAAATGACATGATTTTTTTGACTTTGCAAATGACCTCAAAATTTTACAATCTTGGTACCATTGGAACTAGATTCAAAGATATTTCCAATGGTATATTACAAAAAATTTTTGGATAACATTAAATCAGTCAAAATGCAATTACCACAAACCCTTAACTTTGCCTTTAAAGTTCGTTTCTAGCAAGTACTTGCATATATCATGCATACCTCTTCTTTTAAGCATCCAAATTACTTCAAAATTTTACCAAATTAAATACACACATACATAAACATGTTATACACACTTATAAGTTAAATTTTTCAGCCAATATACATTTAAACCTAACTTAAAGCAACATTACACAACCATACACACACATGTTGCCCTTATTGCACTCATTTAGGCATATAATTTGTAAACTCATTCCAATTGCATTCAAACTTTATTTTATCATTCTATCATCATCATTAATCATATTTATATATAATTTAATGAGTTAAGTATTAAAACTAAATTATAATGGTCATTTCCTTGAAGGTGAAAATTTAGGTAGCAACTTTTGCCCATGCACTATCTTACTTCCTCTTCACTTTTCATGCATTATTCTTTTCTTCTTCACAATTTATCACTTCTAACAATATATACACATCTCATACAACATCTCAAGAGTCATTTACATGGAAGTCACCTAGGGTTTACATACACATACATTCCATAAATAAAATTTCATCAAAATATATCAAACATATTAAATTAAGTATGCTTTCCATCTTTCCTTCATCAATTTAAGCAAAATCCATACAACAACTTCATCTTCAATCTCCAACAGAGTTTTTCAAGCAACAAGAACTAAAATTCCAATCACCAATAATAATAAATAAGAACATATACAAGAAGAGTAAGGCAAAAACAATATTAAAAACATAAAATTCATAAATTTTTACCTTAAGATTATGTGTAAAATTTAATTAAAAATGGAAAAGAGAAGAAGGAGAAGGAGTTTGCAATGGAGGAAGGGAAAAGGGTTATGGCATCACATTTTTCCCCTTCTTCAGAACCTATTATCTTTTTATTATTATTTTCTTTTAATTAATTTAAAAGTCAATGAATGGTCCAATTGCATGGTGACACTTGTCACCATCCTATTGGTTCCTTCCTTAGTTTTATTTCTTTTTCATTTTCTTTAATATTTTCTTAAATTATTATATGACAAATCTCATACATGTATCCAACATACGTAATTTTATTTTCCAAAAAAACCTCTCTTTATAGGTGAAATTACCAAAATACTCTTAAGTTTAACTTAACTTATTTTTAATTCTAACTTCAATTATACTTTCTAATATATAGTCTAACATATACTTTGTCATCAGGTAATAGTTATATCATGCATAAACATCATTTTTCACTTATCAATTTCACTTTTAAGTACTTTTAAAGAGTTTACTAAAAGCATATTAATGAGACATGCTAGGTATGTTTTCACTTAATTCCATGTCTATTATTTCAAATTTCCATGTCTAATGGAATTTCCTTTATTCATATCTTATTCATAAGCATTTATAACATAACATGACATTTACCAATCATAACTCAATCATGAATTTCATGCATCACTCATTCAATCATTCTAAGTTATGCATAAAATGCAAACATGTAAGGATGCTATGAATGCAGATGTGATAGATAATCTATTATGGAATGGCATTCATGTAACTAATGCATAATAATGATCACATCAAAGTTACAAAAGGCACATAAATCAAGTTAATAGAAAACATAACAATCTCTATAAACATGTTTCATAACAACCTATTGATCCATTGCACTATACATAAGCACATTACATTCATGTTAAATCTCAATTTTACTAATCAATAAGTAAAATGATACAAAAGTCAATAATTCATAGAAAATTCATATAAAATAATAATAACTTAGCAAAATTAAACTAACCTCATACGTAAAACCATTAAAGTAGAAATATGATCATTATAAATTTCCCTTAATTAGGGTGTTTGACCCTTGAAATAGAGGATCCACTTAATTTGAGAATAAATGTGGGAAAAATACATGTATCTTTCTCAAAAATTAGGGGCAATGCATAAACCATTCTAAAGTTCATAAATTTTGGACATCAAAATCCATTTATTGAGTAGTAAACTCTTAAGAAAGCAAAAAAAAAAGGATAGTATGTATGCCCAATCTTATAACTAAATTTTAAGGTGTTAAATGTTTAATTTCTAAAAATAAGGTAACATGTTGCTCATTTTGAGATCTTCAAAATGGTGTATAATAAACCAAAACCCGATAACCAAAGTCTTTAGAAACATGTAGGAATAATAGGGACATCATAATTTCTAAAAAATTTGATAGTAGAAAACACATATTTGATCACCTATTAGCACTCACAAAGTTCATGTAACCTAACAACTACTTGAATCACTAACTATACATACCTTTAATAATATTCTAACAATAAATTGAGTTTGAAATATAAGCTTATAAGCTTATAAAATTGTAAAATTTTATATTAATTATTTGAAATTTTTAAATTGCTACATAAGTTAACATTATACGAAGCTTTTATCTTACTAAAGTGTTAAAATGCTTCCATTAAGTTCTAATGGTTTAACCAATTAAAGGAGAAGGGTTTAGAGTCTATGATTCTTTACAAGAATGAAAATAAATTGATCGGGTTATTTTAAGAGGTTAGAAGTGATAGTTAATGTTAAAGATAACACAAATAAGAAGCAGCTTCTATTAGTATTGTATACAAAGATGAACATGAATAAACTAATCTCACACTTGAAGTAGATGACCCCTAGGACTTATATAGGGAGAGGTTACATAGTTGAGGAATTTTAGATATTCAATTATGTAATATGATAAATGAATTGATTTGATGATTATCTCCATAAGTCAATATGAAACTTTTTTAACATGTTTTATCCTCACTTGCATGCTTCCCAAGATAATTTCTTAGGTCACCCACCCTAAATTTTTTCTAAGAAAAGCAAAATTAACTTTAGAGTCTTTAGAAAACAAGCTTCCAAAAATAAAGGTATCTTGTTAGCATAGATAATTCCTTCAAATTTTTATCATCCTTAATTGTATAGTCTCATACTTGTATAGTCTCAAACTTTCTTAATTATGTAACTTTATCCTTAAATAGTCTCAAGATCTACCTTATTTGAGTATGGTATTAGTTCATTCATATTCTTCTTTATCTAGTAGCATACTAGAAGCAACTCATTATATATGTTATCCTTGATTTTGATGATTATTCCTCACCGTCTTTAGCCTTAAGACTTACATGCCTACCAACTTCTACTTGGTTCATCCTTAACCACACTATACTAGGAGATATCCTAACTTTAATACCATTGTAGCATTTAATACCTAAAGTCCATTTAATGCTATGTTTAATAGTTCATTTAGATCAGTGTAAAGTTTATTACTTTTCAATTTTGCATGAAAGTTGCATTGCCTTTTAAAATAATCTATTAATATATATTCACATATGCATGTGTGTTATACAATTCATTATAATATACATAAAATAATGAGTAAGGAATCTCTATGATTCTATCATATAACCATTCAAATTACCCATAATATGCAACATGAATCAAGTTCAAGTTCATGCATTAGTGTTTGAAATTATTAGTTTATATTATGTGTGAGATATAAAATAAAAAAATCTTATAAATAAAAATTCTAAAAATAGTTTACTAATTTATATAGTAAATAGTATATATATTATACTATGTGTAAATAAAATGAATTATTTTTATAATTTTTACCCTATATTATCTTTTTTTGTTATGCCTTAAATCTTGTTTGAACTTCCTTTCCCTTGCTTAAACCTATGGATATATAAATAATCCATATATTAAGTTTACACTTAATGATATATACATGCTTAAATAAGGGGGTGTAATCATGCAATGTATAATGGCACTTGGCTATTAGCATACACATTAGGAATGCATCCATTTAATATGTATAATCAAGTTTCAACAAATTTTCCATAATCATATATACTATCAATTATGACCCAACACCAAGACATACATTTACAAATATTTATTTGGTTATGAGGGCATCATATCAAATCAATAAGTCATAATTTATGAATATATAAGTTTCATATGTGCACTAAGATATCTAAACTAATATTGAGCGTGACCATCATCTTATATGCATAACACAATGAGTAGTTATACTATAAATATAAAACTTAATATAAGTAACTAGCATGATATAAAGCCAAGTGACAAGCATAATATAAGCTAAAATATTTTTCTTTTCTTTAATTAAATTCATTTACTTAATCATTGATCATTGAGCTTATGAACTATATCATTAGCATATTATATGATGCAAGCCAATCCATATTGCAATTCACCTAATAACCAATCATCATGTATGGTATGATATAGCTCTAAGTATAAGTGTGTTTCATGCTCACATACATAATTTTACTTAACCATTGATAAAACTAGTTTCACACTTCCAATCAAAACTATGATTATGATTTAAGGTCAAGACAATAACATAAAATTTATTTAGTCCACTAATAATCATCCACATTATAAATACAATAAGTTATGAGTATAATGCCACTAACCTTCTTTGAATTAAAGATTTGAGCACTCATAGATATTAATTTTATCAAAATAGTTTTTTGCTTAAAACATCAATACTGTGACATAATTGAAAGTGAATTTGACCTATAAACATCTAAATTTTGCTTTAATTAAAACATGAAAGTTGCAAAAATCCTTAAAAAGTACTCATGTGATTAGATTGTTGTACTCATGTGATTAGATTGCTATCTTTTAATGCCTTATTCAAAATTTGAGTTCCTTATTTATTTATTAATTTGTATAGCTTGACAATAGAGCTAAAATTGATTTCTAAAAAGTAAGATGAACATTTTTACTATAATATTATGCATTTTAAAATTTATACATTTTATGATGAATTTTTAGGTCATGTGGTTAAAATCATTCAAGTTACACTAAATCATTTTAAAAATTATGGTAATCATCATACAAACATCAAATTTCATTGTATTTTCTAAAATTAAGCCATGTTTATTACATGAAATTCAAAATGTGACCAAAGTATAAGATAAAAATTATTAAAGCATTGAATTTCACATGACTCAAATGAACCCAAAATCATATCTAATTATCACAAAAAGTCAAATTTAAGTCATCTTATGCCAGATAACATGGAAATTCATGATTTACTAAGTTGGCATGTAAAATGATTTAATAAAAACATATTAACCTTTATGTTAAACTCCTAAGGCTAATATAGAATCATGACTTTTCTTATGAAGCTGTTGGCTTTTCAAGGACCATGACTTTGTCCAATATCTCATGCAATTCCCTTTGGATGAAATTTTTAAGTTCCTTGAGGATTTCCTTTTTGAATGATTTTCTTTTCTAATTGGACCATAACATGATGGATAATATGTTATGGAGTAAGTTATAGAAAATAAGCTTGAGTTGTGTTAGAATATAAGCTTAACTATGCATTAACTAGGAAGAAGGCTTAGGAACTTATGTTTAGTTAGTGAGGGAATGGAAGATTGAATATTGGTTGCTCATTATCCTCATGACTTTGAGAAGAAAAGAAGAGTTGGTGATTTGAGGATTTTGCAAAATAATCAACATGTGATGCATGACATTTATAATATGCATGTAATGCAAGGATAATAAATGGATGTAATTTTGAATGCATGTACAACTATAAAAAATGATTAACATGCCATGCATATTATCATATAGGTACATAATATGCATAGAGCATATAAGATAATAAACATTTATAATTTTCAGTGCAAAACTTTAAAATGATTAACATACTTTGCTTAATAAGCCCAATGTACATAATATATTACATTGATTGCATAGGAAAAGAAGCATATGAAACATGACTATACATATGTTTTTAATTTATGATCATCATTAAAAAATAAATGTTTAATGTGTTATATGAAATCTACATGCATGAAAAGATGTATGTATAAGTCTAGTCTAATAATCATGATTATGAAACATATAAGACATGTATGACTCTAGCCTAATCAATATGGTTAAAGAGCAAGTGGTTAATATATGATATGTGACATAAGTAAGACATATATGAAATCCTAGGTATCTCTTACAACATGATTACTATGCTTACCATGTTGGTGCTTATTTATGAGGTGATTATATACATGACTAAGGTATTCAATGTCAACTCAACTACAACAAGCTCACTGTTGACCTCAAAGTGTGATGTGGATGTCATTTCTATTTTCTAGCTATGAAATCATAAGCTAGTGAACATTCCTTCTTAGTTAAGAGTGGTTGCTTTTGGTTTGATTACTTAATTTTTATTCATCCACCCATCTAGGCATGAGGATTCAATATTAGGGCCCATTATCAATCAGATAGAGTAGGAGTGGATCCTAATCCTAATTATCTTAATAGAGATAATCCTTAGTCTAGATAAAGTAAAGCAGGGAGTTCAAGTGCTTTAACAATAGTCTAATGCTTCTTCAAATATGTAACCTTTAAGCCGCCTTTATAGGTTTTCAACCTAAAAAGTTATTTTTGCCCTTTCTACCCTAATTATAGCATCATTCACATCTTGTGGTGTTTTTAGCTCAATAGAATTTTATTATTTTTCTTGACCTAAATTTTTGCCTAAGTTATATCTTTGGGTTTTTCAACTTTGTGGATCATTCTAATTTTTTCTCAAGTTACCTTTTACAAGATTTTCAATTCAATGAGCTTTTTTAATTTTTATTTATTTGTTTATTTATTTATTTTTTCTTTTAATAAATATGACTTTAAGAGAAGTTAGGGATCTTAGTACCACTAGTAAGTAATCCTCAAATATATAGTCCTTGAAGCCACATGAGAGAGGCTTTACCTTTAATGAGGTAAAGATATTATCATTTGATCACTGGGTCTAATGTATAGGCACTATCCTTAAGAGTAAGGTCATGTGGACCTGTCCATGGTGGTATGTTCAACACTTGATCATGAGAACTTGTATCTACTATATCCTATTGATTGGTTTGAAAGAGTCTTCTTAGAATCTATTATTAGAATTATCATTGATAAACTATTATGTATATGATGCAGGAGTTTGAGGAACGATGTCCACTTTCTTGTTTCTTTTAACATGTGGAGGGAATCTGGACATATTATAGGATTATGCTAGCAGAGACCCAATGAATTAGATCTACTATAAATGATGAGTATAAGCTATAGAATCTACATCACAATTAAGGCATCTAATTTATGAAAATGATAGGCAATAAAAGTAGTAATTATATATAATGTGGTAAGAAATATGTTAAGATATGCTTTATGTTTATAATTTATAATACTTTTAAGCATAGTTTATAAACATGCATTCTATTTACCTTGTTAATCCTAAAACATTTGCTTAAACATGTTAATATCAATATAAAGAGTTCAATATGTATTAAAATGAACTCTAGTTATTAACCAGTCTCTTGTGAGGTTTTTGAATAAACTATTTTGACGCTCTTCTTTTATTTTTATATGCTTGTAGGTGAGGCTTTTGCTATGACCCAGAGCAAGGTGATTACTAGTTATTATGTTGTTTATTTGAGTCTTAATATTGTGATTTTTATATGTTTAGTCTTAGTTTTCTATAAGTTTTTATGAAGTATTATGTCTATTTTAGTTATTTTGCTATTTCTTTCTAACTTTGTTTGCAAGCAGTCCCAAGATGTATTTTGAGGACTATTTGTAAGTATTTGCAGGGAATTTAGTGAAATATTGGTTAAGTATGAAGAATCAATGGTGAAATGAGGAAGAACAATTTGTAATGAAGTGATACGAGTCGAATAGAAGAAATAAGCATAGTGTACGACTCGAGCATGATAGATACGAGTCGTAACAGTAGAGGAAAGAAGAAGCAAGTCAAAGAAGAATGAGACTCATGAAGTATATGTACGGGTCGTGACAGTAAAGACCTTTTAAGTAGATGAAGCAAGACATGACTCAAGTATGAAGTGCACGAGTCATTACAGTAAAGAATGAAGTTTGAAGCTATCAGAAGTACGACTCGTGAGGACATGCATGAGTCGTTACAGTGAGGAATTTGAAGTTGAAAGTTACGGCACGACTCGTGAAGCCTATATACAAGTCGTTACAGTAAAAGATTCAAAGGAAGTTCACTCGCACCAAGATGAGGCATGACTCGTGAAGGGCGATTCCTACTCGTACAAGCAGATGCACGAGTTGTGACATCCATAGTTTTTTGGGAAGAGTTGCAATGCTTCATCACCAACTGCTTTATCTTTTAGTGAATCAACACAATGTTTAGGAATAGTTGTTACCTTTCAATTTTGTTCTATAAATAGATCTTTAGGATCATTGTACAA
>CANYBF011052992.1:0-16408 GCA_948192965.1 Dalechampia spathulata | reverse complement strand
ATCTTCTTGCCATGATATGTGATGGATTTTGATTGTGATGCTTGGAATGTTATGATTTCCTTGCCAAATGCTATGTTTAATGCCCCAATTGTTTAGTTCGAGGGGTAAATGAATGAATGACATGATCATTTGCATTATGATGATGGAAGAATGGAGAAAGAGTGAAAAGAAAATGAGAAATGAGGGCAGAGCTCAGTTTTGGGCACACTGGATCAAAATAAATGGAATTCCTACGGGAATTATTATATAAATATTCTCCTGAGATGGGAGATGGATATAGAGTGCAGGGCACTCAGATAAATGGCCGCCTACGGGCGATGAGTACCGGTACCTATCGGGATCCAGTATGTGCAAAAGGAATGTGCAAAATTCAGGAAAACAAGAGTGAATAAGGGTGAATGATAGAAACAGTGGCATTTGCATTGCATATGATGTTTATGATGAATTGCTATGTGTTTATGATTGTGATTGGTTATATGTGTTATAGCACCACTGAGTTTATCTCAGCGTTTGTCATTTGATGAACGTAGGTTCAGAGCCCACAGGGGAGCGATCAGAGAAGGATTAGAGGTCGTCAGCAGAGACGGATTGATCTCTACTCGGTACGAGGACTCCTGAGGCATACTCCGGCTTTCTTTTTGGTCGTGTAGCTAGGGTGTGGCAGTAGTGATTTTGTTTTGTACAGTTATGTACTTTTGTATAGCTTTTGGTGGTTTGTATATATACACTCATAGTTTGTATAACGGTTTTATATTTTATGAAATACAGTTAGCCGTTTGTTTATGTTGTATGAGTGTATGAATGGATTCCGGGTTAATGCATGCTTATCACGTTGTTTCTGCAGTACAACCACCATTAGGCTTAGAGTGTGTCCCCATACGACGTCTTCACGATGTATCCCTGACGTTACAGGCACTGGTCTTCTCTTGGGGGCCGCTGCTTGTGGCGTGGGAGCATGTCTGCCTGGGTATGGGCTCGGTGTGACAAGCATAGCCTAGGAAAATGCCTTCATCCATCTTAGAATCAAATTTCCCAAGGTTATCCGTGGTGTTCAATATGCAGCATTTGCATCCAAATACTCTAAGGTACGAAATTCTTGGTTTTCAAACATTCCATAGCTCATAAGGAGTTTTGTTCAAAATGGGTCTTAAATGAACTCTATTTGTGACATAACAAGTGGTGTTTACCGCTTCGGCCCAAAAGTACAAAGGCAATTGGTACTCATTAAGCATAGTACGTACCATATCACAAAGAGTTCAGTTTTTCCTTTCAACTACCCTATTTTGTTGAGGGGTTCTAGGAGATGAAAAGTTATAGTGAATACCAAATGATTCACAAAAAGATTTAAAACTCTCATTTTGAAATTCTTTTCCATGATCACTTCTAATAGATGAGATGTAATAACCTTTTTCATTTTGCATCCTTTTAGTGATATTTTGAAAAGCATCAAAAGCATCATCTTTATGAGCTAAGAATGAAACCCAAGTAAACCTAGAATAATCATCAACAATGATAAATGCATAGTGCATACCCCCTAAGCTAGCTACCCTAGTTGGACCAAATAAATCCATATGCAATAGTTGAAGTGGTTTGGTAAAAGTTACCTTGTTTTTAGCTTTAAATGAAGATTTTACCTGTTTTCCCATTTGACATGCTTCGCATACCTTGTCCTTAGCAAACTTGATCTTTTGAAGTCCTACCACATGTTCGTCCTTCCCAAGATCCCCTATGCTTTCAAAACTAGCATGTCCAAGCCTTCTATGCCATAACCATGAATCTTCACTTACAGAAACAAGACACTTCACATCGTTGTTAGGAATAGAATCTAAATCAATCATGTAAATGTTCTCTATCCTTTCTCCTTGAAATACTAATTTATTGTCACTAATCCTATGCACATAACATCCTTTAGGATCAAATACTACCTTAAATCCACTATCACATAATTGACTAATACTAAGCAAATTACGTATTAACCCATTAACTAACAAAACTTTGTTAAGAGAAAAGTTAAAATTCCTACTAACCTTACCAATTCCAATAACCTTACCTACACCATTACATCCAAAAGTCACATCTCCTCCTGAATACTCTTCAAGGTGAGAGAAGAGACTTGCATTCCAAATCATATGCCTTGGGCATCCACTATCCAAGTACCATTTATTTTCATCAACCTTAGATCTTAAGCATACCTATCAAAACAAATTTGTTTACTTCTTCTTAGGTACCCAAATGTATTTGGGTCCTTGGGGGTTAGAAGCATCTATATTATCACTCTAATGCATTTTCCTAATAAAACATCTATTGGTAGCATGCCCTTTCTTGTTGCAATAATGACATACAACATTTCTAAACCTAGAATGATTATGCACATATTTCCTTTTTAATGCATGAGAATGATTGTGGTTATGTGAACAAGAGCATGAATAATGATGCATCTTATTAGCATGCCTATGTACTTTATGAGTCTTATGATGAACATTTTTCTTTTTCAAATCATTTGAAGGTTGTTTTAAGGTAGAGGCTTTAACAAAAACTGTTCCCTTAGAGGTGTAAGAGGAGTTTTGATTAAATCCAAGACCCTTTTTGTTACCACTAAGTTTTTGGTGTTTCAAAATAGTATCTATCTTAACCTCACCTTGTTCAAATTGAGATAATTTATCTTTCAACAAATCTTTTTCTTTTAAAAGCTTGCCATTTTCATCTTTCAAAATTTTGTTCTCTTTTTCAAGACTCTCAAGCTTAGTTTTACAAGAATCAAATTCATTTTGTAAAACATTTTAGTCCTCAATCATGCAAGCATGCTTATTCTTAAGAGATTTATGCTTTTTGATCAAAAGGTCATTCTTTTCTAATAATTCTTCTAATGCACAACAATCATCATCATCATTAAATTCATCATTACTATAATAAGATTGAGATGATGTGGTTACCTCATCCTTTTCCTCATCATTTAAAAAGGCCATGAAACATAGATTGGTTGCTCCTTCATCATTGGACATCTCCTAATTTGACTCGGTGTCATCATCCCATATAGCCTTTAATGCCTTCTTTTTGAAAGGCTTGGATGGTTTATTGAGAAGAGGACACTCATTCCTCATGTGTCCGAGTTTGTTGCATTCAAAGCACATGGTTTGATTCCTCCTTGGATTATCTCTTCGATTAGAGTCCCTTTGATTGAAGTCCCTTCTTTGCTCAAATGGCTTCTTGCCATCCCTTTCATTCTTCTTCTTCTTAATGAAGTTCTTTACACGTTTGGATAGAACTAAGTCTCGACTTAGAGTTCCACTAAACTTAATCAAATTACAAAATGGATTCCCAACCGAATCCAATACCCTAGTGTTTTCAAGGCTTACACTCTAACCTTTACAATGATTGTCCTCACAATCACTCAATTACAATATAATCCTTAAGGATTAATCACACACCAATCCCACAATTACAAAACCTAATATCTAGGTTATGGGAATACAATAATGAAAGCAACAAAGAAATACACACTTGAACTTACTTGAAACAAATGGATATAGCTCAAGAAATAATGCTCTGTAAGTATTAGCTCGTTAGAAATCAAAGTGGTGAAAAGTTCTATCTGGAAACTAGCAGTTTAACAGACTTTAAAGTCTGTTTTATAAGTCATGTATGGCTGTATTGTATTGGTACACCCGTACGGATTCAAAACTATTTGTTAGAAAAAGAGAGAGAAAGGCAGTACGGTTATACCACCAATTGGTACGCCCGTACCAACCAAGTTTTCCTGACAAACAATTTTCCTACGAGTTCATGCACGGCCATACCACCCAAGGGTATGCCCGTACCGAAGCAGGTTTCCTGACAAACCATTTTCCTGTGAGTTGGCGTACGGTCGTACCAACCAATGGTACGCCGTACCAAACTCTATAAAATAGTATACACTAGGTACGACCAGCCGTATGATCGTACCACACATTTAAGTTACTTGGTACGCCCGTACCAACATAAAATATCATAGAAAAATTGCAAATAACTTAAATTGACTCACACGTGACTCAAACATCAAAACCAAGGGTCTAACACCCTTGAATCAAATTCTTGTTTTGAAATTCGAATCAAAAAATTTAAATTTTTTGTTATAAAATTTTATATTAGAGATTGTAACCTACTTCAAATTAATAAATTTATTTGTTACTGAATTTCTAATTCAATGGGTTCAATCCATGATGCAAGCGAAGATATTGCCTTAAGATTTGATGGTTGGCAATGATAATGAAGGACCGACAAGTTCAATGGTGGTTGAACAGAAATAGAGGTAGCAAGTGAACTAGGCTTCAATGATTTTGAATCCTTTCAATTGGATAGAAAAGGTAAGTTTGATAAAGGTGAAAGTATATCCAACTTGTTTCTACAATGGATTTTATTTTTGGTTTTCTGGGTTTGAGAGTTCATGTATGCTGAAGTGAATAATAGAGGTATGATTCATTTATATCCTCTGAAAGTGTTGGTGTCTGTGGCTTTTAAAATCTCTATGAAATGTAATTTTTGGTGTTATAACAAAATTAAACTTAAGGCTTGCAAAGGAATTTTATGATTAAAGAATGGTGGAGGATGACCTTGCTTGAGTTTTGATATTGGGAAGTGGGAAGTGGTAGAGGGATCAAGAGGGAATTTATTAGTATTGTTTAGAGAATCTGATTGAAGAGTCTTAGTTATTGGGGATGTTGGTATTTAAATGAGTACAGAGTTTTGTTGAGATTATGAGGTTTGATGAGCCAGGGGTAAGAATTCGAACAACTCAAAAATTAAGATGTTAATGTTGAGGTACAGTGGGTTTAAGGTTTGAAGAAGTGGGTCTTGAAGAATTAAGGTTTGCGGTTTGTCTTGTTCTCTTTCATTCTTCTTCATCAAGTAATTTCATTCATGAGTATTCCACCTCTCAAAATCATTAATGGTATGAAAATTGAACTTTCAACCTGAAATTTTAATGAGCCATATTCTGAGAAAATAATTAAGTTTAAGGCTAGACTTAAATTGGATTGTAATCCATACATAATAACTTTATTAGATATGCAAGGGACATTGTTTGGACCTAAAAGTGTAAAGTCCATGTATCAGTCATTAGCTAAAATAATTGATTAATTAAAGGGATAATAGGTAAATGTCATATTCTACTTTTCAAATTTAACCAAATATCATAAAATTTAAATTCATTAAATATATGTCAAATTTAGTCAACAAATAAAATAAATACAAATTCTACCCTTAATTAAATTATATAATCTTAATCAAATAATATAATTTTAAATACCTAGGCATCATCGGTGGCTACCACTATCGATGACTGCCACCATCATCAATCATTGATCAACCATCATCAGTCATCGACTGTCAACTATTATCGGTCATCAAATTTGTTAAATCTCAATAAAAAATAGAAAAACTCAAAAAAAGTAAAAAAGATGAACAAAAAAAATAAATTTCAAAACAAAATATCAATTATAAACAAATAATTCAATTTTTAATTTGTAAAATATATCATTAAATCTTTTTTATATTTCAATATTGAACAATTCTAGAAAATACATATATTTACCTTTATATATCATGTAGTATATATAATACATAAATATATTTCTTAGGTCATATACTACATCATATATACTAGTAAATAAATTATCTACCAATATATATCATATGGTATATATTGGTAGATAATTTATCTACCAATATATACCCTAGATTTTATATGGTATTTGCATTTTATCTACCATATATGACATATAATATATTTTCATAAATAAATTTATCTATCATATATATCATGTTATATATATTAGTAAATATATATCATGCTATATATATCAATAAATATATTTATCTATCATATATATCATATTATATATAAAGATAAATACATGTCTTTTTCAAAATTGTAGAACGATCTATTAATAAAAAAATAAACAAATTGTAAACAATAAAGAATACTTTAGATTAAGATGGTGATAATAAAAAATAATAGTGGTAGCAAAAAAAAGAGAAGAAAAATAATTGATCAATCATCAATCAAACGTCATAAAAAAAAAATAGAGAACAAAAAATTAACAAAGCAGTTTCTCATTCAATTTTCTTAATTTTACGACTAATTCAATTTATATTCATATTTGTTTCTTTCATTAATCATCGTCAAATCTAAACAAATTATGACAAGAATCTTAATTTATATACATATTTATTAATTTGAAGAAATCAACATTCCTCTAACATACTCAAAATTAAAATTCCAGAATTGTGACAAATTTAACATCTTCACAGTTAATTAGTAATTTAAATAAAAAAAATAATATTATATTAATTAAAAAATATTTCTGATAATTTGTCCAAAACATATACTAACGCCTACTCATCAAACAAAAGAGAATATATTTATCAAAATTTTAAGTTTTCTTAATTAATCATTAAATCCGGCAAAATAAAAGAATGTTTTGGAATGGACAAAATAATAAAAATGATATTAAATTTTTTTATATTCTTATTTTTGGATATATTATTCGTATTAATTATCCTGAAAATTTTTAAAAAATGATGAATTTAATAATATGAAAGTGTAAAATATATTTGAACAATTTTTGAAGTACAGAAATTAGCTATAACAAAATTTTATAGGAAGATCAAATTTTCATAATTAAATTTTTTTTCTAAATAATAATTTTTTAGTTCTAAAATTAATTATTGATTGGAATTAAATAAAACAATTTGATAAATCTTTATGAATATAAATAAAGTGAATTTTTTTAATAATTACATTATTTTAATTACGCATAACGTGCGCGCAAGACAAATGGATTATAAAAAGGTTACATTTCTTATCAAACTCTGTCGGCTACTAACACAGAGCAGAACTGTGAATGGGTCATCCAATCATAACTTGACACGTAAAGAGAACGAGAAGTCATTAGGCTTACGTGGGCGATCTATAACTTACAGTTTAAGTTTGACCTTCAAGAAATATCAAATTACACTTTTTGCAGCTTTCTTTTACTTTTGTGTCAGTTTTCACCCTATAGAAAAAAAACTGGTATTTGGTATTTTCCCATTCTTTCCAAATAATTAAATAATAAGATAAAAATTGTACTTTTGATCAAATAAATTCCAAAAATTCAAAAATTAAAGATAATGATAAATAATAAATAACTAAAATTTATGATTATCAATTCAATAATTATATGAATTATAAATAAATTAGTCTATACGTATTTATTTTTAATTTTTTAAAACTAAATATTAATATATTTCAACAGTATCACATTGACAATCAATTTACTTATTTTAAAAAAATTTTAGTTAATTTTCCTAACTTAATTAACTTATTCATTTTAAAATTTTTTAGCATTTTCAGATTTTATACATGATAAAAAAAATATTAAAATTGAGAAAAATTAATTAGCTCAAATAAATTATAAGATAAACTGATATAATAATTAGCAATTAATAATTTCTCTTTATTTTTTTTTAAAAATTAATTACTAATTTCAATGGGACAACTAAACTGATTAATTACTAATTGAGTTAAGAGAAAAACAAAAAAAGAGAAATAAGTACAGAGGGAGAAAGAGTGTGGATCTAGGCGGTCATTGTCATTGTCTGTCTCCATCTAAATTAGTGTCGGTGCCCAAGTGTAACTGTTAAGCTTTCGCTATTAGTTCTTGTTGTGTGTTGGGTCGGCCTTGCCTTTTTAAAACAAATGAAAATCTAAATGATTGCTACATTTCTCCATTATAGATACCTGTGGGTTTCCTTCTGATTTGATTTGTCTAATGCGGTATTGACTGAATTCTATTGCTTTCTTTGGGGTGGGATTTCTGTCTTCTGGATCCATAAGGATTGGCTCTTCGTTTCTTTCTGAGTTCTTGGATAGGCTATGGATTTGGAAGGAGATGCAGAAGGAAGGGTTGGTGCATTTTCAAAATACCATTTTCATTCATGTCTTTAATGGGTTTGATTTGATTTATTGAATTGTTAATGCTAAGGGTTCGGCTTTATTCATTCTTATCAGTGTTGTTTGATGCTTCTCTATTGTACATTTCGGTGATTGGGTTTGCAAGTTTCGATCTTGATTTGATATTCATGTTTGGATCCGTGATGAAATGAAGGAAATGGTTGCTTGATATACCATTTTGTTTACTTCTTACTGTATATTGTCTTCCAGATCCAGTTGTCTTTTACTTTTCAAGTCTTTAGTTTTTAATCCTGTTTGGCTTGGTTATACGATATTCAAGTAGATCAGCTTTCCTACTTGTAAACATCTGATTTTATGCTTTATTATCTTGATTTTTAGAACTTTTTATGAGCCTTTTTCATTTTAGTTTCTTGTTTTCTTCTGTTTTTGTACTGAATTATGAATTTTCAAGCTGCATTTATGTCAAGAACGATGATGTCATGAAGAATCTATATCTTGAATTATTTATATTACTGTTTGAGGTAAGGATATTCCTACTGGGTGGACATTCTGCATTTTCGATCTCTGGTCATTACAACTGTAAAATCTTGACTGGTGTAATTTCATTTCGGTACTCACTTTGACTTTGGAAGTATTTTGCTTTCTATTCAGCCCAAGAATGCAAAACAAATCCAGGTCTGCCAGATCTGTAGCGATGATGTTGGGGCAACAGTGGATGGAGAGCCTTTTGTTGCTTGCCATGTTTGTGCATTTCCCGTTTGTCGTCCATGTTACGAGTATGAAAGGAAGGATGGTAATCAGTCCTGTCCTCAATGCAAAACCAAATACAAGAGGCATAAAGGTTAATCCACACAACTATAACAGCCCCTCCTGCAATTTATGCATCTATAGCTATGAGGAACTAATGCATTTTGGTTGTTCCTTGCTCTCAGGTAGCCCTCCAATTCGTGGGGAGGAAGTGGATGACGCTGATTGCAGTGATGCTGAAAATAAATCAAACCATCATGCATCTGGGATTCAAGATGAGAAGCAAAAGATAGAGCGTATGCTTGGTTGGGAAGCAAGCTCTGGTCGGAAAGATTATGTTTCACACACAAACTTTGATAAGGAGGTTTCTCTTAATCATATTCCTTATCTGGCTGGTAGACACTCGGTATGTTGCATGATTTCTTACCATTGTATGAAATCATTTCCCCATCCTTTTACTATCTTAGCTATTAAAGATCAACAATACTTTGTTTTAGGTTTCTGGAGAGTTGTCTGCTGCATCTCCTGAACGCTACTCAATGGCTTCACCTGAAAGTGGCAGCAGAGGTATGAACCTGTAAAAAGAAATTTTGTCATTTTACATTTTCTTTCTTAAATGTTTGTCTTTTTGCAGTTAATATTAGGATTAGAGATCCATCAAGGGAGTCTGGATCTTCAGGATTTGGTAACGTTGCCTGGAAAGAGAGGATTGATGGTTGGAAGATGAAACCAGAGAAGAATCCCGCTCCAATGAGTGTTAGTAATGCACCATCTGAAGGCAGAGGTGGTGGAGATTTTGACTCCAGCACTGATGTTTTCATGGATGACTCTTTATTGTAAGTTCCTGAATGGAGTCTAATGCACTATATCTCATTGATGCTGCATTTCTATTACATTCGCTATTGCATTCAAAATTCCATATCATACTTTGAGAATCATCAGAATTTCATTTCCGTTGATAATCCAATGCTGCAGAAATTTGGACGTAGCACCTGTTCAATTTAGATTCTTATGAGTACAGGAGAACAATAATTCAGCTTTTGAGAAGATTTTTGTACTTGTGTTTGAATTACAGATGCTCCGAATCAGCTAGTAGTGTTTCATTATTTTTTATCTTGTTATTGTGAAACAGGAATGATGAAACCCGCCAGCCTCTATCAAGAAAGGTTTCTCTTCCTTCTTCAAGGATTAACCCGTACAGGATGGTTATTGTTTTGCGGCTTATTATTCTTTCCATTTTCTTGCACTACCGAATTACAAATCCTGTGAGGGATGCCTACCCTTTGTGGTTAATATCTGTTATCTGTGAGATATGGTTTGCAATATCATGGATATTGGATCAGTTCCCAAAATGGCTTCCTGTGAATCGTGAGACATATCTTGACAGGCTAGCTCTCAGGTGTGTATCTTGTCTATTTTATCTGCATTCAATATTTTTACAGTTTGCCTGTATTCTTGAAAATATCACTTGAGATTTTTAATACTTTACAGATATGAAAGAGAAGGAGAACCATCTCAGCTAGCTGCTGTTGACATTTTTGTCAGTACAGTGGACCCATTAAAAGAGCCTCCACTTGTCACAGCCAATACTGTCCTGTCTATTCTTGCTGTTGACTATCCAGTCGATAAAGTTTCTTGCTATGTTTCTGATGATGGGGCTGCCATGTTAACATTTGAAGCTTTGTCTGAAACATCTGAATTTGCCAGAAAATGGGTTCCTTTCTGCAAGAAATACAGCATTGAACCGAGAGCTCCAGAATGGTATTTTACTCAGAAGATTGACTATTTAAAAGATAAGGTTCAACCATCATTTGTCAAGGATCGCAGATCTATGAAGGTGAGGCATTTAGGCGTTGTTTCAGAATTTTGGATATCATAACTTTTTGATATATAAATCATCTGTATCTGAAAAGAATGGCAAACATTGTATTGCAGAGAGAATACGAAGAATTTAAAATCCGTGTCAATGCACTTGTGGCAAAGGCACAAAAGGTTCCTGATGAAGGATGGGTGATGCAGGATGGTACACCTTGGCCTGGTAATAACACCAGAGATCATCCAGGAATGATCCAGGTTTGTGCATTTCAAACTAAACTTTGTGCTTCTGAGAAAGACTTCATTTTTATAATTTTACCATGTCTAGTAGATTACTAGTGCTTTTATCTGCCATAGAGGATACTCGTTACATAGCACACAAGATGTCATGACTTCAGAATTTTTTTCGAGTGTTCTGCTTAGACATAAATGCTACACTGTTAACTGTGATAAATTAATTTCATTTGTAACTTTATATCACTGCATTCTTCATTCATTTCTAGAAAATGCTTGCTTTGTCCTGACTGATTTGATTCTTGCAAAGAGAACAAACTAGCTTTATCATTATTTTTTGTTATGAAAAATTAATGTTGCTGTCTTGTTCTGCTTTCTTGTGTGGCAATGTGATTTGCAGGTCTTCTTGGGCCATAGTGGAGGATTTGACAGTGATGGTAATGAACTTCCCCGACTAGTATATGTTTCTCGTGAGAAGCGTCCTGGATTTCAACATCACAAAAAGGCTGGTGCCATGAATGCACTTGTAAGTAATCAATAGATGTCTCCTGTTGCTCTGTTTGCAATAAAGTTATTGGTAGTAACAATCTTATCATCTCCTGTGCAGGTGCGCGTTTCAGCAGTGCTTACTAATGGGCCTTTCTTGTTGAATCTTGATTGTGATCATTACATAAATAACAGCAGGGCACTGAGAGAAGCTATGTGTTTTCTGATGGATCCTAATCTTGGAAGATCAGTTTGTTACGTCCAGTTTCCCCAAAGGTTTGATGGGATAGATAGAAATGATCGATATGCCAATCGTAACACTGTTTTCTTTGATGTAAGTTTAGCAACATCATTGGCATGAATTTATCCTCTGTTTTTGACTTTGATGAAAATATGCATCTTGTCAAGTTATGAGTTTGCACATCATAACTTTTTTCTTATTCGTTTGTTGATTTCGTGTGCCTATTAGATAAATTTAAGAGGATTGGATGGCGTCCAAGGCCCTGTGTATGTGGGTACGGGTTGTGTTTTCAACAGAACAGCCTTGTATGGCTATGAGCCTCCTCTAAAGCCTAAGCATAAGAAACCAGGTTTGTTATCATCATGCTTTGGCGGATCCCGAAAGAAGAGTTCTAAATCAAGCAAAAAGAATTCCAGTAAAAAGAAATCAAGTAAACACATGGACCCTACACTGCCAGTGTTCAATTTGGAAGATATAGAAGAAGGTGTTGAAGGTAAATATTCATATTATGCTGTTCTTCTCCTCGTCCAAGATGATTTGTTGTACATTGTGAGATGGATCTGTTGTGTCGGTGGGAGCATACAGATGCTGTTGTTCTTGCAATACAAAATCCCAGTTGAAACTAGAAATTCTGATTTTGTTGTAGGACTTCATTCATAAGTAGGAAATGCAATACTGTTTTCTTTTCTAGTTGTCATGCAAATATTTCTGCTATTGATTTGTTAGGTACTGGGTTCGATGATGAAAAGTCGCTGCTTATGTCGCAAATGACCCTTGAGAAAAGGTTTGGTCAATCAGCTGTTTTTGTAGCCTCAACGCTAATGGAGAATGGGGGAGTTCCCGAGTCTGCCACACCAGAATCTCTTTTAAAAGAAGCCATTCATGTCATTAGCTGTGGATATGAGGACAAGACAGACTGGGGAAGTGAAGTATGCGTTACCCTTTTCCCTTTTCTCCCCACCTTGTCGCCTTCGTTTTCTAGCTTTGAATTTTTATCATAAGCAACCAAAAAAAAGGGATAAAAATGCTCCTTGTGCGGCCATGTTAAATTGCTGACATGTTAAATTGCTAACAAATAAATTTGATGTTTCCTTGTGCAGATTGGATGGATTTATGGTTCTGTCACAGAAGATATTCTTACAGGATTCAAGATGCATGCTCGTGGTTGGAGATCAATCTATTGCATGCCAGAACCCCCAGCCTTTAAAGGATCTGCTCCCATCAATCTTTCTGATCGTCTAAATCAAGTGCTTCGTTGGGCTTTAGGTTCGGTCGAAATTCTTTTTAGCCGTCACTGTCCCATTTGGTATGGCTATGGTGGACGGCTAAAATGGCTAGAGAGATTTGCTTATGTCAATACCACAATTTATCCAATCACTTCCATTCCTCTTCTTGCCTACTGTACTTTACCAGCTGTCTGTCTGCTTACTGGAAAGTTCATTATCCCACAGGTATGGTACAATATTGCTTTGCATGCTTCAATTTCTGCCGTAATAATGGAAACTTTGAGCTCGAATTAAAGCGTTCCTTATTTCACTATTATACCATGTCTAGTTTGTGTAAAAAGAATTCCTGGGAAAAACTCCTTTTCAAGAATTTCACATCTTTTATGTGTGAATTAACTTCAGATTTCGTTTGGATTGGTTTCAGAAACTTCATTAGCCAAGTACATAAATGACAGTTTTTACGTATTGTTGTACTGCAGATCAGTAACATCGCCAGTATCTGGTTCATATCTCTCTTTCTTTCAATCTTTGCCACTGGTATTCTTGAAATGAGATGGAGTGGTGTCGGAATTGATGAATGGTGGCGAAATGAACAGTTTTGGGTTATTGGAGGAGTGTCGGCTCACCTATTTGCCGTCTTCCAAGGCCTGCTAAAAGTCCTTGCTGGAATAGACACCAATTTTACTGTCACTTCTAAAGCATCCGACGAAGACGGAGATTTTGCTGAGCTATATATGTTCAAATGGACAACCCTACTCATCCCACCAACCACTCTCCTTATAATTAATCTCGTCGGAGTTGTTGCTGGAGTTTCTTATGCCATCAATAGCGGCTATCAATCTTGGGGTCCGCTATTTGGTAAGCTATTTTTTGCTTTCTGGGTGATCGTCCATCTTTATCCCTTCCTGAAAGGTTTGATGGGACGACAAAACCGGACGCCTACCATCGTGGTTGTATGGTCAATTCTTCTTGCCTCCATTTTCTCCTTACTGTGGGTTCGTGTTGATCCGTTCACAACCCGAGTGACTGGTCCAGATGTAGAGCAGTGCGGAATCAACTGCTAGAGGGAGATGTTACTGGAATCGAAGGAACAAGGACATACCATGGAGGAATGTAAGTTCTGGAAACTTATTCTGATATCCTCAATTGGAAGCTTCTGAAGGTGCCTTCAGCTATGCATATTACAAATTTAATTCAAGAGGAGGCTGCCTTGTTGTATTCTTTTTAGCCGATTCTTTTCCATCTTTGAAACAAGTTGAATTGGTTTTGTTGAGTTAATTTATTTGTTTCTTTTTTCCAATTTTATGCTATCTAAGTGATTGCTGACAACGATTGTATTCATATTTCCACTATTTACAGTGTATGAAATAAGAAATTTATGCAACTGCCATAAAATACAAGTTGGAAACCAAACCAAATTAATTATTAGATATTACATTAAGATCATCTGATACACACGCCCACATGCTAATGGCAAAGCTTTCTTTCCACCATCAGCAGGGCAATGTAAAAGTTTGATTCTTCTCTACCAACAATATCACATGGTTGCACAAATGAATGGGTTTCTACCCTTGCATTAGACATGCAACATCTACTTTCATCTCGTCGGTTTAGATGAAACTTGCTCCTTAGAGCTGCAATATCCTCAAATTGTTGCCTCAATGTATAATATTTTTTTAAAAAAAATTATATGTAATTACAAAATTAGTGGTTTTATAATAATAATGTCATGAACTACCAGCAAATTAGATTATATTAAATTTCATTGATGTTAAAGTAAAACTTAGAAAATATTTGATACAATAAACTTCTTAAATTATAAATAAATATTAAGTCTTATTCTTTGTCCAAAAAGTAATTTAAAGTATTTTACATTGTTTATGCAATAAATATATTATATTCATCCAACACGAAACTTATCCTATGATTTTAAGAATTTTACTAAATAATAAAAAAATAAATATTTTAAATATCTGGTAAATAACATAAAAATATCTTATAGTTAGATAGTAGAGATCCTTAATTGATTATTATTATCAATTTTATTGAGTAAAAATATTACATTATATGAAATATCTTACCAAAACATTAAATTATGAGTATATTTTTTAAAAACTTTATTTATTTTTTTATGTGACTATAAGTTTAAGGCACCAAATAAAATTTTTTCTCTAACTTTGTGGTTATTTTAATATATTTTTTGATTTAGTTTGGTTAAAATTGTAAGTTAAAGGGCATAATTGAACAAAAAAGATGAAAAATGATTCAATTGAACTTTTGTCATAAGTGGAGTCTATAAAGTGGATTATTTATAAAAAGAGTCTTTAATTTTCATGTAATTAATTAAGTACTCCATTTGTTTTAAAAGATCATTTAATTAATTACAATAAAATTGAAGGGCGATTTTGGAAGTCATCCAAAAATTTTGAGATGGAAAATATAAATTTGATGGAATGTTAAGAAAATGGTAAGCATAAAAAGAGTAATTGGAAAAACATGTGGGCTAATTATAATAATTTTAAAAACATAGGAATGATATTTATATTACATGAAAATGGAAAGATATTATCATAAATAATCCCACATCTAATAATAAGTTAAAACTAAAATTAAATATAGAAACTTATCTTGTTTTAAAGCTTATTAGTAGTGTCATTGTGAGTAGGAATGAACAAAACCATAATAGAAAAGTGAATTTAAATTATTTTTACTTATTTGCCCAAATCTAGTAACCATTCATGTTAACAACATTGGGAGGCCAACTCTTGTGGTAAGTAGAAATGGAAAATCACTTACTAACTTGAACTCCCCTTGTTGTCACATCCTCACTTTTGGCACACACTATTAGTATATACCTATGATGTGCTATGATTTATACGTGTTAAATTTAGATGATGATGTGAATTTAAATATTTGAATTATGAATTTATATGAATTATGCATGCTATGATAAATAAATGATATGCCTTATGATATATGATTTTATGGAGAAATGATGAGATTTTACGAGACCATTGAAAAATGGTCAATCGTACTATACGATACGATAATAATTAAATGTATCGTCGAAAGGATAATTTAACGACTTGAAGTCGATAATAATTTAAGAGATATGATGTTGATAATATTCGATGAGAATAAAATATCGAGTATGCTTAAAATAATTAAGCATCATTAATCAATATAAGTAATGGGTCATATAATTAATCGATCATGTAATCAATCGTATAAAATTAGGTACGTAAATTACTCCATATGTATATGAATTATACGTATAAATATTTAAGAATTAATATGAAGTCTAAATATATTAATTGAGAACATAATTTCATGATATTATATAAATTCATACGAGTATAAATAATTTATACGAATAGAATATATATGTATATACGAGTGTATATACAATATGAAATAATTAAATGCATATGAATACATAATTGAATTATGAATTATTATATTAATAATTATGTATAATTACGGAAATTATAATAAATACATATGTATAAATTGTATCCGTATAATATGAATGAAAATACCATTTGGTATTTATAAGAAATACTTAATTAGTATAATTTATGGATAATTAAGATATTATTATTATATTTGGAGTGGATTGATGATGTAGGATATTGATGGATAAAATTAAATGAAAAAGGAAATGAATTATGTGGATATTTGGATTATTTTAATAGAAAATAAGAAATAAATAAATAATGAAATATT
>CANYBF011052894.1:0-14885 GCA_948192965.1 Dalechampia spathulata | reverse complement strand
ACATCATTCATATAAGTCACATAGTCATCAGGCACATCATTCAAGTAGATTCATCATTCATATCATGATTCATCAATCATTTCACTTATTAACAGTCATAAACTCATATTTATTCATCAAACCCCTAGTGACCTTCTTCATGTAAGTATTTCCTTCCCTTATCTTCCTCTTTTTCGGATCGTTAATTCCTAGAGAAAGACTTATTATATTCTTTACACGAATACAAGCATAGAAACATGAACGATTAATATAAGAAGCACTAACCTGAAATCGTGACTTATCTATCATATGATCATAATCCCTCCGTAACCTTCTTCTAGCTTTAACCTTCACTTCTTGAGCTATTTCCCCTCTAAATACCGAAACCCTAACGTTTGAGAGAGTTTAGAGGAGTTTAGGTTTTGGAAAAGGTCCTTACTTATCCATTCAAACCTGTTTAAAAAGTCAATACTATGTTGCATATGGCCGTACCAGTCTCCGTACGCCCATACCGAACTATAAACCCTGACAAACCTAACCTCCTGCGAGCTGTGGTATGGCCGTACCACCCTTTTGGTATGCCTGTACGGCCATAATCCACCTGACAAACCTGATTTCCTGTGAGTATGCGTACGGCCGGACCCCTCCTCGGTACACCTGTACGGCCTCCAGGAGGTTAACTCTCCATAATTCCCCTGTTTGGTACGCCCATACGGTGACCCGTATGCCCGTACCACACTCCACTCTCATCTCCATCACTACTCTAGCTCACTCCCAGGGTACCTAAACCTCATTTCACACATATACACTTCTATATTCTCAATAACATCATAGTCTGTCCCTTATACTCCAGGGGAAAACACAGTTCTCAATAAGGCTGCAACCATCTAGTCTACCCCAAAACATCATCCTTTATTCCTAATTCTCATCAGATCTCATCACATCCCAACCCAGCAATTATTCCATAAGACATACACAATCAAATAAGCAACATCACTTACAATCATCAATCATATAAATACACAGATATATACGTGTACATCCTATCATTCATACATACTAGTACAAAACTACTAAGGTCTCTAATGTGGATGTGACACAAGGTTTATGGAAGGACCTTTGTGGTAAAATTGAAAATTTAAGGATTTAAAGCGTAATTTTCCATATATCTAAGGATTAAAATGGTACTTTTTATAAAGGGCACATGTCTAATTTTATTATAAGTCTTATATTTGTTAAATAATGAAGGATATAAGAGAAAAAGCGAGACAAAATTCAAAATCCTTATGGAAAGAAAGAAGAAAGAAGGGAAAATCATCTTTTAAGGTAATTCTTTACTATTTTTCATGATTTTTTTTTCAAGATTTTCAGAGAAAAATTTGTAATTTTCAATTCTTTATCATTTGATATAAGGTTTAGTATGAGAAAATGGAAGATTAAGTTTGTGGAAATAAAGGAAAGATTAGGGATTTTTAGGGTTTTCTTGATTAAAGTTGATTTTAAGGTAGAATAAGATAGAATAACATATATTTATTATGGATTAAGCCTTGGTGTGAATTAAAATGATGTAAAACTCATAGTATAAAGAAGAAAGAATTTGGCCAAGGTGAGATACTTCATAGAAATGCAATTTAATTTGATTAAATGGATGAAAATAAAGATAATGAGTTAGGATTAACGATTCTAATAAGAATTATTAAAGAATTTGGATAAAATAATTTAAAAAAGCATGTTTGTATTTGGCCAAGGAAGGCTTTGCATGTATATGAAGAGTTTGATTTGAAATGAATGAACATTATTATGAATTAGGATGAAAAATGATGATTTGAAGTGTTAGAAGTGAATAAAATTCAAAGAAAATCAATGAGAGTGAAGTTCGT
Organism: Dalechampia spathulata; assembly: GCA_948192965.1. Classification (NCBI taxonomy): domain Eukaryota; kingdom Viridiplantae; phylum Streptophyta; class Magnoliopsida; order Malpighiales; family Euphorbiaceae; genus Dalechampia; species Dalechampia spathulata. The sequence goes on along the minus strand of CANYBF011052894.1, from coordinate 13,026 downwards.
AGATTTTGACTTTTAGTGGTTTTAATGGTAATTATTGTGTTTGAATGTGTATGAGGGTGATAATGTGTTTAAATGATTGATAATGAATGATATTTGATGAAAAATGTGAAAAATTTTAGGCACATAGGTATCGGTGGTGTAAATTGTAGTATATCGTGCTTGAACATTGAGATTTATGTAATATATTATATTATGTTGGCATGTGTTCTAGAGTTATGGAAATGATGTTTTGGAGGAAGGGAATTGTGTTTTCTGCAAGTGGATTTGTAGATTTTGAAGTTGTTATTTTGAGATATCTGAATTACAGATGGAATTTTGCTAGAATTCTGTAATTTGGATAAGAAGTTAAATAAGTTGTAAAAGATGTTTTAAGTATGATTTATAAAGTAGTTCACTTGATTATGATGAGTGGAAGTGTATTGGAAGTAGGAAGTGGATTCTGGTTATTCTGTAATTTTTATAGTAGTTGAAAAGATTAAGTTATAAGGCTTATTTTGATAGATCTATGTTATTCTATAATTACAACTAAAGGAGTTAAAAGAGGTGAAGTAGAGAAAGAAAATAAGGTGGAAGGAACTTTTATTCGAGGTACGTGCACAATAAGCATAAAATGTTTTTGTTTTAAAAATGATTTTATTTGAAATAACTATTTAATTGTCTATTTTCTATGATTGATTATAGAGTTAATGTACATATTGCTTATGGATTCTTTAATATGAAAATGTGTTTTAATTAAATGATTGACTTTAAGTTGATGCTTTATGATTTCATTTGATTTGACTTTGATTTGATAAAATATTTTTTAAAAGAGAATATTTGTTCATAATTGGTAACAGATAGATTACAATGAGATAGATAGATGATGATGAGATATTCCTCATTGGGTCGGAGGTTGAGATATTTGGTCCCTCCCCAATGAGAGATGTGCACACTATAGGATATGATCACCTAGGGATGGGATTGAGACCCGTCTCCCATCCAGGTTATAGTGATTTGTTGCTATAACTGGTAATCTAGGCAGATGAGATTAGTCATCTTTGGGGTGGGATTAAGACCCGTCTCTCATTCGGGTTATAGGTTTACTATAACTTGTGATATAGATAGTTGAGATAACAGATAATAATAATAATAATTAATCCATAATTGAGATTCTATGATCCAAATGCCATTTTAATATGATCTTTATATGTGTTATTCTTTATTGATAATATGTTAATGAAACTGATTTTACTATGATGTTCATTCACTTGGTTACTTTACAAATGATATCTTATATGATATTTTTATTTGATTAGTGATAAAGGTATGTCATCTTACTTCTAAATGACAATTTATTTTATATCATTATTTTTTTCTTCATTTATTGTGCACCACTAAGTTTATACTCAACATTCATTTTATTGAACGCAGATTGGAGAAGTGATAGAAGTTAAGACTAAGAGAGATTCACACCTGGAAAGCTGAGGCTGTTGGAAGGGAACAATTAGGTAGTTATTAATGTGGCATCTGGGGCCGATGAGGGCAGGGAGTGGACGCCGGTGCTAGAAAGTGCATGGACAAGGAGTGGCTCCCGATAGGCTTATAAGTGGAGAGGCACATGAATGAACTGATCCCACACCCGAAGAAGAGGGATCCTGAGATTATGTAAGGATGGGGTTGCATAGTTGGGTATTTCGAGATTGTACAGGTATGAGACTGTGCAATCAAGAATAGCTTAAGTGATTAGATAGGTATTATCCATATCAACAAGGTGCACCTACCTTTTCGATGTTCATTCTGTAAAAACTTCATAGTTAAGTGTGCTTGGCTTGGAGCAATTAAAGGATGGGTGACCTCTTTGGAAGTGTTCTTGGGAAGCATGCGAGTGAGGACAAAGCATGCTAGAAAAGTTTTGTGTTGGGTTGTGGAGGCAGTCATCTAATCAGGCTATTATAGCTACGTTATGTATGTTTATATTAAACATGATATAAGTATGTAACTACGATAATACCAAGAGACAACAAATGCTGTTTATATATATATATATATATATATATATATATATATATATATATATATCATATTTTGGTTTAACATATGTATATTTTTAAATGATAGCTTTATATATACTATTTACTTTATCCATATGTTTTAAGTTAATGATAAGTGGTATGACCGGATTTTAAATGCAACGTCACCTACAAAGTATTTAACCATACAAGAATTTTATTGAATGTTATGAAACTTCTTTTTGAAAGCTTTTATTTTAATGATAGCGAAATTTTTAAATTCCTTCATTTTCATGATCAAAACAACACTCAAAAATCTTATATCATTACATTTGATTAACAATTTTAATGTTACTTCTTAATACTTTTAACTTGTAAAAGGGATCGATAATTGATTTTTAACATCCCTTGTAATATGTTTAGCAGATTCCGGCATCAGAGTGGAATTTGTTAAGCATATTACGGGAGCATGTTGTGCCTTATAAGTGGAATAAGGCGTGACAAAGATAGTGCATGAATCCCTTCTTAATTCAATAGCCTCTAAACATTAATAAACTATGATATTCATATGCCCATCGTAAAAGACCATATACCTAAGTAAATAATATAGTATGTCACACCCTCATATGCACCTTAAATTCATGCATGCATATGTATTTTATGACCATGCTATAATGATGTGCAAGCAGAGATTAATTATGTTAAATGTCAAAGGATATACGTATGCATGCATTTCATGGTAAGAGAATACATGAAGTATAGAAAATGTTTAAAGTTGTGAAAATAAGTATAAAGGTAAGGTAAGAATATGATTTGTGCATGTTAGATGGTAATAAAATGAAAATGGACTCAAAGGTGATTATTAGTGAATTAAATGTTCTTAAGGTGCTAATGTGAATTATTATGTATATACATACATTATATATTTAGTTGAAAGGTGATAAAAAGAAAGAGAGTATATATAGAAAAGTTGTAAGCATAAGAAAAACATATATAGCATGCTTATGTTATGAGAATGCAAAAGGAGTGATTCGTGAATGATTGAGATGAGGAAAATATTATGAAATGATATAGAGGTGAAGTAATTCCATATGACATTGAATTTGTAGAGAAAGAAATGAAAAGAAAGTGAAAAGATGGTTAAAGTGATGAAAATATCGATAAGATGCACATAAATGTAAATTCGACATGCTTATTTTGAATGCTTTTCATGAAGCTTAATGATGAAATTTATATATGATAGGTGATATTTTAGCATGTTAGATGATCGGCTGTCAAAACCGTCAAATTAATTCCTACTTTCCATGTAGAAAATTAACAATATTTGCAGTAGTGGAAGAAGAGTCGATCCCACAGGAACGGGAAGATCCTTCGATTCTTTGCGTGATTCTTTGCGTAAAAAATAAAAAAAATATTTTGTAAATCAAAGAAAAATAAATAAATTAAAAATCGAGATTTTGTTGAAAAAGGGAAATTAATATTTCAGAAATTTCCTAATCGAAAAGCCATAAATAACTCATTGAAAAATTTACGATCATTGATTCATAAATCGTCTATTGATGAAATCACTAAGCCGATTAAAGTACGCCAAAATATAGCCTCGGACGTACCAATTTTTCCTTATTTGTAAAATGACTAGGAACCAACTCTCTATAATTGTTCCAGTTCATGGATAGACATTGTGGAACTAGCTCTCACTTAGTCTTCCATAAACCGCATTAAGGACTAGAAAAACCTGACTTAGGTTAACACTTAAGAACCAGCTCCGCCATGTTCAAACCAGATCGCCAAAAATTCATAAAATAATTAAACATCAATTTAGCTGAATAATATTTTGATTGCTACTCTAGCAAGTCGAGAGACAATTCTGGATTAACACAACTCACATAGCGATATATTATAATCAAACACATAGGATGAGCTCTTTTTGCACATATCTGAAGATAATAATGGTTATATGAAAAATAGAATTAAGGCGAATAGCGATTTACCATTGGAATTAAAAATATTTAGATCTCACATAACTTCAATGAATTACTTTGTGTTGCTTCCGATTAGGAATTAAGAAATGCCTAGCCAATCATCATAGGCACAACATAAAAATAAAACATAAAGAAAAATAAAGAAAATAATAAATGGAAATAAAAGATGAAAGAATAATTAAATTGATTTTTAAATTCTCTAATTAATTCCTCCTCCCTATAATAGGAACAAATCCTTCTATTTATAGAAGTGAAAAATAAATATTAAAATAAATAAATAAATCCTAAGATAATAATTCTATCTTCTGTTCACTTATCGAATCTGATCTTAAAACAAAAATACAAAATTTGAAACTTAAAATCTCAACTGACAGTCTTCTGTGTAATTTGCTCTTCTTGTGCCCACAAGCTCAGGTCATAAGTACCTGATTCCTGACTTCTGATCAAAAATGAGATAAAAATGTTGTTTTAACCATCTTTTTACTTTTTCACTATTTTTACTTGCAAATTACAAAAACAAGATCAAGTCAACTATTCTAGCCAAATTACCAACCTAAAATAGACCATTTTTACTATGAAAAACATGCAATTTGATGCTTCATCATATACCCCCACACTTAGTCAATGCTTGCCCTCAAGCATTCTCAATCCCTTCATCTAAACAAAATTCCTAACCAATTTCATCAAAGCAACAAGAGTTAAGGAAATAGTAATCATTCTCAGCATGCAAGCACATCCAACTCATCAAAATAGTTTAGCAATTCAGCATTCATAGCAGAAATCTCAAGGTTTCAGCAAACAAAATGATGCACAACAATTTACAATTTATGTTCAAGCAACATATTTTTCACAAGTAGACATATACTTAGGATAATCATAATTGCTGCGAAGCTCCAAGTACCCTGTTTCAATATAATTCAGCATAACCAATTTTTGCAAAAATTTAAAACTTCAGGAACTTTTGATAGTTCGAGATCTAATTGGCGTTAAAGGGGGTTACTCTCCCATTGCTAACAACTCCATACACCAAAATCAGCTTAAGGGGCATTAGGTTCGACCACTTAACCCAATTAGCAAAGGTAAATGTATTTGTTCCTTTTGCAAAATATGTTATGTTGAATTTCTATACGGCCTATAAAAGGGTCAAATTCTCCCAACATCGACGGCTCCGTACACAAAGCGCTTAAGGAGTCTGAGTACTGTACCACCCGAACCAGCCAATGTTGGTATTACACATACTTTATTCATTTTTATTTTCTTTTTCTTTTCTTGGTTTGCATATGAATTCAAGACAAATGATACTTGGTAGAAAAAGAATTAAACTAGGCATATATCCATAAGCTAGTCATGCAATTATCCATTTTAAAGCATAGCATCATATTGCAGCTAATAACTCAAAATTTCCATCAATCATGCCTCAAGCTAAACCATTAATTAATCATACAAAAAATACTGATTTTGACAACAAATTCCCAATCATCAAGTCATAATGTAAAATTAATTGATTAAATTTTGAGAAAAAGAAGATAGATTATAGAATAACTTGTTTGCAAAAATGAAGAAGAGTGTGCAAAATTTGAAAAATTTTGATCAAACAACCAAATAGCATTAAAATGTGGTCTACAAAATAAAACTTATCTCAGTAGCAACACAATAAACATGTGCAACAGCACAATACACACCCCCCACACTTAAACAACATTGTCCAAATGTGAGATAATTAGGCAGAACAAAACAGGAAAAATAAAGTAGAAAGTTCAGGTATTGCCTATTTTTGTCAAGCTGTAGGAGGTCTACTGCTATATTTCTTAGTGACAGACAAAGCTTTGGGATATCTTGCAATTTGGTAATCAGTATATTGCTGATTAATTTTGTAAAAGTTGGCAAGAGGATGATGGAACATGGGTGTTCCGCTGCTGAAAATTTTGTTATATTGTAAGTAATAGATCTGATGACAAATCAAGATTTCTACAAGTAAACCCATCAAACTAACCACATCCAAAAATAAATTGAATAGCTTATGCAGCTGATGGGAAGCACTTGTAACGAGATGGCTAAATGGGAAACAACACATTCTAAAATCAATTGCTTAAAAATAGCTAAAACTGATTTAAACCGAGAAGCAATAAAATAGCCTGAATTTTCCTTTCTCACCAATGCACCTTAAACAAAACAATTCTACCTCTACATTATATCATATAAATTATTTCTACACAAAAAATAGTAACCTAATAAATCAGACATTTTCAATAATGGCTCTGCAAATATAATTCATGGGTAGAACTAAAATCATTTTTTTTCTAAGGGCATGCAAATCATCATCAAAAGCAACCAGGAATTCTTAATGCCCAATCTAGTAATCAACAGAAACATAAATTAATTAACCCCAATAACCACATTAAACTCATTCTTAAAATATGAAAACTTATTTAACATCAATCATTCAGCTCATATAAAATTCAATTTCTGCTCTTTCAAAAACGTGGCATAAAAGAAAATCCATATACCAGCTCATAAACACATTGGACATCAAAGAATTATTCCCAGCCAATTTTCTCAATTAATTGCCCATAATTCAAGAATCAATTTCCAGCAGTAGAAAGAAGAAATCGTACCTGGAAATTTCTTAAATTAAAAACTTTATCAAACCTGGATTCTTGAAAATTTTAGATGCCCATGGAATTAAAAATTGGCAAAATAATTCTTCATCCATGATTACACTCTTACAATAATCGATGCTTCATCTGTTGGCTCTTTGATGGCTTTCTCTGTTTATTCCAGTAATAAATTTTCATGACCAGCTTGTGTAAAACTCGCATGATCCTCATCAGTGTTCTTGATTTCTCATTTAACCTCCTTGTTGGGATGAACTAGTCAATGTCCATATTGCATTTACATATTTTACATGCTCATCTTGTAGAGTTAGACACGTATTAATTGAATTACCAGTTCGCTCACTTGCTTTCATGGGTTGAATGCTTGTCACTAGATTCTACACCAAAGAGGTTAAATGAGAAATTTTTAACTGTAGAGAAGATGTACTAACCTCTTGAATTCTCCTCGAAGATTCTGATAATATGAAGGATTATGAATTCGTTACTAGTATCATTATCAAATCTCATGCAGCTTTTGGTGTTTTATTCACAATGGCTCTTCCACTTACAGCGTCCATCATTTTTCTTTCAATTGGTAGCAAACCTTCATAAAAACATTGAATTAAATTTTGTTCGGTAATTCCATGTTACGGACAGGATGCACATAACCTTTTGAATCTCTCCTAATAATCATGAAGGCTCTCTACATTCTTCTATTTTATCGTGTAGATTTCTCTTCAGATCTGGGATGCATGTTTTGCAGGTAAAAATCTATCAAGAAACTATCTCACCATCTGCTCCCATGAAGTTATTGATCCCGATGGTAAATAGTAAAACCAATCCTTAGCCGTATCTATAAGAGAAAATAGAAATGCTCTTAGTTTGATTGGTTCAATACTAACACTTTATGGCTTCATTCCATTACAAACAATAAAAAATTCTTTTAAATGCTTAAAAGGATCTTCATTTTCAAATCCATGGAATGTGGGTAATTACCGAATTAATCCAGATTTTAATTGCAAAGGCACTGTTAAGTCTTTGTATGTAATATAAAGAGGAGTTAGATCGATAGGTGCAGCAGCCATTTCGCTCAGTGTTCATCCATCAGCAACCATGATATCGCCTCTTTAGATTTTTTCAATTTTTTTGGTCAAAAATCAAATTTTGTATAATAGAAAGAAAAAATAAATTTCTTAAAAATTAAAAAAACTTAATTAATATACAAAAGAATCGAAAGATTTTCAAACCATCCTCGACAACGGTGCTAAAATTTGATTGGTTGTCGAAATCGTCAAATTAATTCCTACTTTCCACGTAGAAAATTAACAATATTTGTAGTAGTGGAAGAAGGTTCAATTCCATAGGGATGTGAAGATCCTTCAATTCTTTGCATAAATAATAAAAATAAAAATATTTTGTAAATCAGAGAAAAATAAATAAATTAAAAATCAAGATTTTGTTTAAAAAGGGAAATTAATATTTGAGAAATTTCCTAACCAAAAAGCCATAAATAATTTATTGAAAATTATAATCATTGATTCATAAATCGTCTAATGGTGAAATCACTAAGCCGGTTAAAGTATGTCGAAATACAGCCTCGCACGTACCAATTTTTCCTTATTTGTAAAACGACTAGGAACTAGCTCTCTATAATCGTTCCAGTTCCTGGATAGATATTATGAAACCAGTTCTCACTTAGTCTTCCAGAAACCACATTAAGGACTAGAAAAACCTAACTTAGGTTAACACTTAGGAACCAGCTTTTCCATGTTCAAACCAGATCGTCAAAATTCACAAAATAATTAAACCTCAATTTAGCTGAATAATATTTTGATTGCTACTCTAGCAAGTCAAGAGACAATTCTGGATCAACACAACTTGCCTAGCAATATATTATAATCTAACACATGGGACGAGCTCTTTTCGCACATATCTGAAGATAATAATGGTTCTATGAAAAATAGAATTAAAGCGAATAGCGATTTACCATTGGAATTAAAAACATTTAGATCTCACATAACTTCAATGAATTACTTTGTATTGCTTCCGATTATGAATTAAGAAATGCTTAGCCAAGCATCATAGGCACAACATAAAAATAAAACATAAAGAAAAATAAAGAAAATAATAAATGGAAATAAAAGATGAAAGAATAATTAAATTGATTTTTAAATTCTCTAATTAATTCCTCCTCCCTATAATAGGAACAAATCCTCCTATTTATAGAAGTGAAAAATAAATATTAAAATAAATAAATAAATCCAAAGATAATAATTCTATCTTCTGTTCACTTATCGAATCTGATCTTAAAACAGAAATACAAAATTTGAAACTTGAAATCTCGGCTAACAATCTTCTGTGTAATTTGCTCTTCTTGTGCCTACAAGCTCAAGTCATAAGTACCTGATTCCTGACTTCTGATAAAAAATGAGATGAAAATGTTGTTTTAACCATCTTTCTACTTTTTTATTGTTTTTACGTGCAAATTACAAAAACAAGACCAAGTCAACTGTTCTAGCCAAATTAGCAACCTAAAATAGACCATTTTTACTATGAAAAACATGCAATTTGGCGCTTTATCATTAGACATGCTATTATATGAGAAATTATATGTTAAAATATGTAGATGAAAGTTTAAATGAAGTTAGAATTTATTATAAGTTAAGTAGTAATTAATGACATAAACATCATTTCATGAAAAGAAAAAGGTAATTTTTGAAATTAATTTACATATGGTATGTACGTACATTCATGTAATGTATGACATGTATGCTATTTTTGTGAATATGATGTCAAGAAGATTATAAAAGAAAAGGAATTAAATTGGTATAAGTAAATGATAATTAGTTTTCCATGTGTCATTACATGATTGATTACTTCTTTAATATATTAAAAAAATAAGTAATATTATTTAAATTAGTAATTCAAGTTGGTTTTTCATTTGTTCTCCATTCCATATTGAATTTCTTCTTCTTCTCTTTCTCTTTGCATTCTAACTTAGGGAAAAATAACATTTCAATGTAAAATCATATGTAGAATTTAGTTTTATACTTCTTTTAAGTTTTATATGCTCTATGCATGTCTTCTTCTTCTCCTTGTATTCTTTCTTGATTATTTAATGAAGAAGTGAGTTGATGAAAGGTTGGATATGGTTGTATGTAAATGGAAGAATTTTGATTGAATGATAAAGGATAAGGAAGTTAAGTTGTTGAATTTTGTGTTATGTTGCAACTGATTGAATTTTTATTATGGTATGTGAAATTTGTGTTAAAACCTAACTTAAGTAGCTTGTAAATGATGATATAGTTGCTTTTTGAAGTGTGTATGAAGTGTTGGTGGTGATAAAATATAGTAAAGATCATTAATATATGCATGGAAAGTAAAGAAAAAATGAAGTTATGTTAAAGTGCATACTTGCTGCCCAAATTTGCAACTTTTTTATTTTAACCCCTATAATTTGGTCAAAGTGTATAATTCATTAAAATTTTCATAATTATGATGAAATGTGGTGTTAAAATGGTGAAGATGAAGTTTGGGTGCTTAAAGGAAGAGGTATGCATGATATATGCAAGCGTTTGCTAAAATCGGACCTTAAAAGCAAAGTTAGGGGTTTACGGTAATTGAATTTTGACTGCCTTAATGTTTGAGTTTTTGTATGTGTAATATATAGTTTCAAAGATATTTTAATCTAGTTTCTAACAGTACTATATTCATAAAATTCTAAGGTCATTTACATGGTCAAAAATGTCACGCCATTTAGACTGTCACATTCAAGCAAGAATTAAGTAGGGAACTTTGGTATGTGACCTTTTACAATTTGATAGCCTAAATGAATTCCAAAAATTACAAGAAATAGCTCAAATTTAATTTAATTTAATATAATTTCTAATGGTATTTGATTTATTTATATTAAAGGCCAAGAGGATAGCTTTAAAATTTATTTAGTCCAAGTATGTGCAGAAATAGTAGTTGCATTTTCTGTTTTCACAAGTTTGAGTTGCATACCTTAAATATCTATGCTTTAATACTTTTTTTACATGGATTAATACTTTGATTCATGCAATAGATGATGGCATAAATTGGAGTGTCCTTCATAGTTCATAAATTGTCCTATAAGGTCATATAAAGGCATGAATAAGTAAGATAAAAACATGAAGATTTCATGAAAGAAAATGACCAACTGAATAGTGTAACATACCAAATGAATAGTGTAACATGCCTTGTATGTTCAACAACTTAATGAATACATATTCAAAGCTTCTAAACTTAAATTTATTCATGTCTAAACCTTATTATTCATTGTTATACATATGTATATACACTTAGAGATATAAATTGACCTTAATGTCTTATGTTTGAGTCATGATTGATTAACATTTCTTACAAGTAGAATTGATCAAGATACATGACCTGCATGTTAGAATTCTTATATATGAATTAAATGGGTGTATGTACTTGAATATATGGAAGTGTTAAGACATGAATAAGGTTAATGTTCTATAATGTTATCAAATGGAGTTCACTTGTATTTAAGTATACTTAATGAATACAAAATGACTAGGACATTAAGGATGGTCAAATTACATGTATGACTTGTATATGCATCTATATTTGAATGCATGGGTGTGTAATGATATAAATAAGGGTAATTACTTATGACTTGTTCAAATATGATTCAATCATGATTAAATATTCATCATAAATAGTAATTTATCCAAGATGCTTAATTGGTTGAAAAGCATATAGAATTACTACTTATGATAAATGTAATGCTAAGATATGAAAATGTGCAAATATGACATGACTAGAAATTGAAGTATAATTACATGAAATGGATATGTATGAATTCCTTATGGTGAGAAACTTTATGCAAAATGTAAATGACTTTACTAACTAAGTTAATAATGAGATTTATCATAGACTCAATGAAGGAACAGTGATAATGACTACTAATCATCTAAACAGGTTTATGCTATCTAAGATTTCCACGATCAATAACTCAATTGATAGTGGAAAGCTATATATAAGTACACTATAGTAGTTATTATATTGAAAATGAATGCCATATTATTCTGTGATGATACGTATATCATGCTTTTGAATAGTAGTTATTATATTGAAAATGAATGCTAAAGTATATAGGTTATATTTTATGATATTCCAATATATATTAAATAAGGTCAGTAGGTGAATTGCTATAGGTATAGAGATGCTATATGATATTTTTTTTCTTTATTCATGAAATATTCATTGATGTGGATTGTGAATAATGATTTATGGTGAAAGATTGATGTTATACCTTATTAATTTCCATATTCATCATGACATTAAACATAATGCATATGTATTACATCATGAATCATTTACATACATATTCATATTCATGACATGTGATACAAAAGATATAAGGTGGGAAATGAGAGAAATGATATAGAAATGATACAAAGTTATATGCTACGAAAGCATACTGGGTCATACATAAGATGGTTTCCTTTGATGGAATCATACAATTTTATTACTATATGGAAAGAAAAATGGGTTCATTGGACCATACAGTTATAATGCCCTCCTATGAGAAATGAGTACCGGTACATATAGGATAAAATGGGTTCGCTGAACCATACAGTTATAATGCCCTCTTACAGGAGATGAGTACCGGTACATACAGGATAAAATAGGTTTACTGAACCATATAGTTATAATGCCCTCCTACAGGAGATGAGTACCAGTACATACAGGACCCAATATGAGATTGTGCACAATCATACCAAAATGAAAGGAAATATTATAGGAAAATTAGAGGGAGAATGCATAGCATGATTACATACACATAGTCATGCATTATTCCTTAATTACAATGAAATAAAGGACAATGTTATTATAGGTGCACTACAAGTGTACATATATCAATGTTTACAATGACATGATGGTTTATATCTGTCGCACCTTGTTTTTGGACTCGAGTTGACTTTGGGTTGATCTAGGACCACTCCAGGGTTGTTTCGGACCGTTTCGGGCTGTTCCGGGCCAATTCTGGCCCGTTTCAGCTCGTCACCTGCCAGACTTGTGCGATCGAGCATGTCTGACCACTGCACATGTGCAAACATACGCGATCGTGTATGTTTGTGGCACGCCGCATATGCTGACATACACGATCGCATATGTTTTTGTTATATGCCCTAGGGCACCATTCTGCATAGGGATCCACATTTTGCAAATTTTAGGGTTTTGAGACTTACGAGATTAAGGTTTTTTGACTGCTGAAAAACACTCCTAAACCTAAAATTTGATAGTGCTAAGCAATTAATGTTAATTAATATACAAATCACTTAGACTTTAGGTGATTTTACTTCCTTAAACTTGGATTCGGACCATTGATCTTTCCCTTTTACTCGGAGCTAAGGAGAATCTACAAGAGGTTGGCATTTTTATTCACTTTTATATTGCTTTTGATGTGTTTTT
>CANYBF011052817.1:0-16008 GCA_948192965.1 Dalechampia spathulata | reverse complement strand
TCAATGAATAATATTAAGAATTCTTAAAACACAACATACTAAATATTATCACTTAATTTCTAAGCAAACTTCTCAATTTTTACTCGTCTATATCGTCAATATTTAATTTTAACGTCAAAAATAATTTTTATTCCAAAATTTCCAAAATTCACATATGTCTAGATAAAGTTAACATAAGCCCAAAAGTCAAAATCGTTTATTAAAATTAAATGTATATAACTCCGAAACAAAGTTTGAGTACCGTTTTCCATCCAATTAGGGGTTTACGTCGGAAAATGAAATACCCCTTTTCAAGCTTAAATTGCATTTCTGATTATCATACTCACTATTCTATACCATAATCACATTATAAACATAGAAATTTCATCATAACATTAATTTATAAATGCACATAAGTTCACGTAATGCAAGATGTGACAATCATAACTTTGTTACACTCTTGAATAATCCCAATTTAACCTTTCATTATATACTTTAATTATGCTCCTTTTTGTGTTTTACTATCATAATATAATGATTGCTAGTCTCCTTTATCCTCTCTTACTAAAAACTAATATAATGTTCCTTCCTCTAAGACTACTTAAAAGGCTTGCTAACAAATACTTATTTAAAGCATAAAAAGGTTGCTAACATTCTTTCATTTGTTTAAACCTCTTTACATTTCATAGAATCTTATAGATTTTAAGGCTTTTTTATGATTGATGCAAACAAAAATCACCCTAAAGCAACAAGTTTATCATTTTGCTTTTGTACTTTATGAATATTGTTTCTTCTTTCATTAATAAATGACTTGTATTTTCTATGAATTAGATTATATTCCTCTATTAGAAATAATGTACTTTAACTAACTTACTTAATTTCACCTTAAAATTGCATTTATCATGGGTTTAATTTTAAGTTGAATTCTCTTAAAATAGGAAATAGCTCTTTTAGATGCTTATAACAATACTTTACATGTTTTATCTTGACGATCATGTTGCCTATATATATTTATATTATTTTTTCCAATCTACTCCTTAAACATTTTATTTACTAATCTTTGATATGTCATCCTATATATTATTTAGCCTAAAAGGTATGACCATGAAATAAAAAAAACTTAACATGTAAAAACTTGTTTTTCCTTATCAAATTCATGAATGGAGATTTGATTGTATCATTGTCTTGCATCCAAAAGGCTCATTAATTCATGTTCTCATTAATTCATGTTCTAACATTGAGTCAATTTGTTGGTAAATATTAAGCAATAGGTAAAAATCAATGCATATCATTTTCTCTTTTTTTTTTACTATAACAACGTTCATTGCTTATTTCAAATATTGTACCTCTTATATAAAATCATTTCTTTAGCAACTTGTTAGCTTCATATGCAATTATAATTTATATTGTTAGTGTAATTTTTTTCTAATTAACTAGTTTCACAGCTAAGTCTAAATTTAGATTATGTAAAATCATCTTTGAATTAACCTTTAATACCTCCTTTTACTTACTGGCAAACATGTCGGCATTCTTTTCATTTATGCACTTTCTTCATTCCTCAATTTTATCATTTTATTTAAAATAATTTCAAGTGTCTTTATCTCTTTTATTATTTCTCCTTTACCATGACCATCTTCTGATTCTAAATATTCTCTTATATATAGCATACTTTCTTTATTAATATTATATAACTCTCTTGTTGAAATTCCTTATTAGCCTTTTACTATTGTAATCTTTAGATTCATTAGAATCCTTATAGTGAGATACTTAAAATAAGTTTTCACCCTTATTCTTACTAACACCAACTTACTCATAATAGTATTTTAGGATAACAATATGTCCACAAGGATGAAAGTCAATTGAAAATTGGTTATTCATGCATAAAGTTCCTTTCTATCTTCACTTTGACCTAATTCTAAACTAAAAAAAATGGTTCTAGTACATTGTACAAAGGCTTCTCGTAACTTGATCAAAGGAATTCTTAAGCTCTTAAGTTCATATATATTTCCTAATTTTTTGTAGGCTTATACCTTAGTTCTTCATAGGTTTACAAGTTATTGATTAACTTTAGGTAGAAAATCTTAAGATTTAAATCTATATATATTAATGGAGATACTTGAAATGTTTAAAAGTCTTCTAAGAAAAAGATATATTAAATAAATTGCATTATAAAATAATTTAGTCAATTCGTTTAGTTTATTCAGAATACAACTATATGTATCATTTTCCTTAAAATTTATTATACTTGAAGAAAGAAAGGTTAAGAGCTTAGATAGGAGCATAAGGAAAAGAAGGGCTTTAAGGAGCAATAGCCACCATAATGGGAAGGAGGAGTTTATATTGATCAATCATTTTGTTCACATCTCATCTAAATATTATTATTAGAATTATCATGCCTCTTTGCTTATTAATTGGGTTAATAGGAATAGAATAAAGCCCATTTTTATTAATTTGAAGTCATACTGATCTAGCAACCTAGAGTTTCCAAATTACAACTCATATTCAAGCTAAGGGCTAATTAATATTGTTAAAGATTAGTAAATTATGGGAATTTATTTCCATCCTATAAATAATAGCTCCTTCTCATTCCTATGTCATAGACACATTATAATTGCTTTCACAATCAAAGAATATTGTTATACTGACCATTTCTTTATTAAGAAAATTTTCTTAATTTCTTTTTGAACTATTAATTTAATTAATATCAAATAAATAACTCTTCAAATTTTGACAACTTTAGCTATAATTTTATAAAATTAATTATATAAGGTTATTTTTAGAGTTAATTTTTATTCATAAGTAATTCAAAGTTAAATTATTACTACAAAATTTAAGGTTCATTTTAATAACTAATGTTCATTTTTACTCTTTTTCCCATCATTAATTCATCTAACTCATTTAGGTCATGATCGCCAAATAATTCAATTAGACCATGATTATATACAAGAAATAATTTAGTTAAGTAATCTAGTAAATTCTTTAATAGCAAAAGAAATGTTGAAATTAATGTTGATTAATAGTAATATACTATAATCATAAAAGTATTATATTAAATTAGTTTTAAAATTATGGTTAAGTATATCAAACTATAATTGTGTAATTTCTAATAAAAGCATATATTATAGATATGAAAAGGATTTTAGACCTATACCTAAAATTGTTTAATCTAAAGTAGTTTAGATTCTAAAGCAAGTATTATTGCATAAAAAACTCATCTAAGCATTGAGTTTCATCATGGTTATATTATTGTTGATTCAAGGCTTTGAAACTCAACTGAAGAGTATATTATGAAAATAAGAGATTAAGTGACAAGATAATATTTGTTAAAGGATCCATGTCAATTAATTAGTCATAATTTTACTAAAAAATAATCAACATAAGTTTTAAAGTATAATGGTTTGATAAATTTTATTGATTAAAATATAGTATGGAGAAAAATGTGCCTTTTATTATTATTTATTTAAGCAACTAGGAGATAGATTTAAGAATGATGTCTTCAAAAATTCAAGTTTTAACAATTGGAAGAAAGAAATCAAAAATTTCAATGAACATGGTGAGGTTAATAATAGTCATAATAATGTGAGGCAACATTATGATGCTTTTAAAAATTAGAAGGAAAGTACATCACATATATTATCTTCTCATAATAAGAAGGTGAAGATTACATATAGAACTTGTTTGATGGTTATTCTATATATAATAAGATTTCTCCTTATGTAAGATCTTACTTTCTATGATCATAATGAACCTTCTTCTTCCATAAATAATGAAAATGTTATAAAGATACTAAAATGGTATTTCAATAATGTTGATAATGTTAAACATGTAATTATTAAAGAGGTCAAAAATCATAATTTCTCTTTACTTGTTCATAAGTTCAAGATATGTCAATAAAAAAATAAATGGTTGTGATTTTGAGGTTTGTAAACAAGCATGGTCAAGTTATTAAGAGATTTATTTATGTTGAATATGTTATCAATACTTCAAACCCTTTATTAAAAGCAACTTTAGATCATTTATTTGCTCATCATGGCTTTATTTGTTTATAAACTAAGAGGGTAAGGATATGATAGAGCCTCAAACTTAAGTGGCTAATTTAATAGGTTGAAGACATTAGGGTTAAATGAAACTAATTAATTTATCTATCAATTTTCATTAGTGGTTATTTTATGGTAAAGACCATTCTTATTTTTAGTTTTTAACCATATAAACATGATTGTGAACATTATGGATGTTTCTTGTAAAAGAAAAGATCTATTGCTTCAAAAGCATCATAAGAAGATTATGAGAAAGTTAAAGAAAGGTGATATTTTCTAATAAAAGGTAAATATCAAGAGACTAATCTTATAAAATCTAATGACACTTAATGGGGTTTGTACTATACAATTTTAATTTATTTATTTATAATGTTAGAATTAATGTTGGACGTGCTACAAATTATGAATTATTATAGGAGTACTTTGGAATAAAAAAGTGTAAAATTAATTTTACTAAAAATGATGGAGAGCTTTGAATTTATGTTTACCTTATATTTGATAATGAAAGTGTTAAGGTTAGCTAATATGTTATCACATTCTTTATAACAAAAATATCAAAATATTATTATATTGTAAAAGATCTTTTACAAGATAATGGATGAGATTCATTTTTGTCTATTGAAGTACAAAATATGGAAGATAAATATGATGTGAGAAATAATAATGATTTTTAAATTATCATGATCTTGCAAGTCTTACTATAAAGATTATTAAAATTAAAAAATATTTAATTTTTTAATTGGTTTATTATCCCTTTATTGAATTTACATTGACTTCATTAATGTTGACAATCACTTGAGATGTTATGAACATGCTAAGTAAGCATGCAGTTTTAATTATGGTTATATAATTAGATAACGATATATTCAGTTATTTCTCAAAATAAATAATTGTAATTATGATAAAATTAATTATGAATGTCAAAATCAAGTTAAAGTAAATTTAATTATGAGTTTCTGAGTTAAGATAAGATTTGGTTAACTTAAAGGATTAGGTTATTGACTTCGATAAGGACTAAGTCATTAACTAGATTTTAGGGTATCCATAAATATAGATAAGTGGAAGCATTCAAAGATATATGTATGAGAGAATAAAAATGATATAAGATAACTTAGAATGTTCAAGTTTGGGTGTTGGGTTTAAGAAGCCAAGGTGAGTAGATAAAAGATAAATTGGGAGATACAAGTTTGAGTGGTAACTTGAAAAAAAGAATTGGAAGAAGCAAGTTTAAATGATAACTTGAGTATGAGCATCAATGGATACTCATGGAAGTTTAGAAACACTTTTATAGCTTTTGATTTTATTCTCTTTCATAGAGAATGGAAGATTTTTCTAGTTTATATGAGAGGGTTGATATAAAAGATTATCTGATTAAGTTTTATTAAGTTGAGGATATTCAATTATTTGGTATTGTATTTTATTATTCTCATATAATGAAAAATTGATATCTCTCTATGGATGCAAGCAATTAATGTTGAACCATGTAAATTTTAGTGTTCTTTATTTTTCCTAGTTTCTTTATTATTTTTTAAGGTTTTTATCTTAACTAATATAATTAAAGATCAACAATGCAATGGTAAATTCAAGCCCTCACAAGCAAATTTTGAGTTTTATCATTCCTACTACTCCCATCCTGGCCAATGAATTGTTAAAAAGTTTGCTTCTTAAGGAAGATGAATTATCTTACAATACCATAACAAGGATATTATCTTCTAACAAGGATATTATCTTCTAATGAGGTTAATATTTTACCTCATTACATTAAAATATTGCATTTTTTAGCTTATGACTTTGGATTTAACTTCTTTATTTTATAAAGTGATTTCTACAACTTTAAGACTCACTATCATCTTTGCTTCATTTCATAATTCAATCACAATTAAGCATGAGAAAATGGCAAGAAACTAATTATATGAATTTTTTTAGTATACCTCTATTGCTTATAAGATCTAGTTTTCCTAAAGTTGAAGCATCCATATTCCACTCAAGCTATTTTATTATTAGTGGTGACCAAGGGATAAAAGTTCCATTTTAAGCTCTTCTCCTACTAATGGTGACTAAGAGATAGGAAGTCAAATTCTTCTTAATTCTACTTTATTTCTCCTAATTTCTAAGACATTCAAATTAATTCAATAGCTAAAAAGAGAAGGTGTTGTCCAGTTATGAAATTTAAGCTTAGTAATAATAATATCATATAACTTTTCTATATTGAAGATTACCTTATTGAAAATTATATAGTTACGCTCTAACCACAATGACTAAAGATAACAAAATTAAAATTAATTATCATCCTTAATTTTTCCTTTGAGAAACTAAACTATTGGTTAAAGACTTAATAATAGTTTAAAGAGCACACTAGCTAAAATTCTACCAATGGACCAACTTATTGCATATTTTCCATGACATGCAATATTAAAGAAACAAATGTTTATTCATTTCATCATTGTCAAGATAAAAAGGCCAAAGTGTTAACCTTGCCTTAGACCATAAATTAAATAGAGGTTTCAATCAATAAAGGTGATAAATTCTTTCAAAATAATTGTCATGTATGAGCAAAGTTCTCATTTCTTTCCATATAAACTTGACCATGAAAATATTTTATAGAGAATTTTCAACATATATTATCATTTTAAATGATCTTATAATCCTTTTGCCTATCTAATTGAGTACAAGTAATATCATTTTTCAACCCTTAAAATTCTTCTCTATTTGAAGTTCTATTTCCATATGTCATTAACCCAATAACCCATTTTTAATATGAAACCATTTACTACATATTAGCTCATATTTGTTTTTTATGTAATGCTTTAAGCATTTCTCTATCACTTATTGAGTTTTTTATTTAATCCTTTAAGCATTTCTCTATCACTTATTGAGTCATGTTATTAGAATATGAAAATTCAACGATATCTTTTTATATGAAAATCTAATGATCTTTGAAGCTTTTATATTATTCAAATATTAAATAGTAAAATCATTACCAAATTTTCCTTTCACTATGTACTACCATAAATCACTTTATCTTCTAGTAAATTTCAAACCCATTTGAATGATAAAGCCTTGTCCATGTAGAGAAATTTTACCAAACCCCTTAATGCTTTTACCTTTTGAATTGTACTTTAATTAATTTAGTGTAGTTTCTCATGTATCATTTCCATGCTAAAAGGAATTCTTTTCAATTCAAGTGATCTCTCAAGCCATTTATAATAGGATTCAGAATAAAGAAAGAAAATATATAAGTAAATTTGTGAGGTTTAATTTCATGAGTGTAAGCCTCCAAGTAAAAAGTTGTACTAAGAAGTTTATGATAATATTTGTATTATACTTTATCCACTCCATCCATTTTTCATTTTAAAATGATTCCAAGCCTCACTCCTTCTTCTTAGTGATTGTGCATCATCAATAATTGAATCATCACCTATTATTGATTATTCTTTTTATATTTTTCTTGATCATTTATATGGTTTGGATGATAAAAATATAGAGTTAAATCTTAATATCCTTATGAATCTTTAAGTGATATTATTTTCTATGAAATAATATAATTCTCTATATATAAACATATATGGTCTTGGCCCATAGTTGAATTGTTGCTCTAGATAATGAAATAGTTCTAGGTACTATCAGATTATTACAAATCAATAAAAAAATATAGGATTAATAACATATCAAATGTTTTTGATTCATTCTTATAGAATACAATTTTTATATGAAAAATTCAAGCAAAAAAATTATAGAGATAGAAAAAATATACAAATAAAAGAAGGTGGATGATAAAAAGGATAAGTTATGCTTGGTTTTATGCATTTATTTTGAATGGTTTGGGAATGAGTTTAGGTTCAAATGTGGATATTATTCATTACTTTTGAATGGTATTTAGTGTTTGGATATATGTTTAAATAAGATAATATTATACTCATACTCTATTCATATAAATTATTATTTTTCAAGGTATAAGTATTGCTAGTCCTAAAGCAGTGATTAAGAGGGGTGAATTGATAAATTAAAAAAATTATTAAACTATTTTCAAAATCAGTAAACCATTTTTGAAAACAAAAAACTAATTTAAAGTTCAACAAGTTGTTTTATCAAATAAAATCAATTCCAAAACAGTTTTAGAATTATGAAAATAAATTAATTTTAAATACTCCCCTAAAGAAAATTGTAAATAAAATCCTATTATGTAGAGCTCTTTTTTAAATGTAACAATAATTAAGAATAGAAGGCAAATAAATTGAATGAGAAGAGAAGAGAATAGTAAATAAACAACGTATAGTGGTTCGGCCTCAATGCATACATCCACTTTCTTGAAACCTAAGTCTTGAGGTTCCATTAATAACAATGAGTAAGTTTTCCAAAGGCTAACTTAAAACCTTTATAAGAATAGTTTTTTAAGGCTAACTAGCAACCTCTTTAAGTTTTCAGCAAGCTAACTTGACAACCTCTAATAAATATTTTCTTTTTAACAAGCTAAACTTGTAACTTCAAGTTTTTCAATCACCTCTTCTATAACCTCTTTAAGTTTTCTCACAAGGCTAACTTGATAACCTTTTACAATAATAAAAAGATAAAATAATCTTCACACCTTTACAAAATCCTATTTGAAAAGATTGAGAATATATATTCAAATGAAGCTCTTTTTGAACATAAGTTTTAAGACGTATATGAATTGAATCATTTTCATTTTTTTTAATATTTTTCCTTATATTTTCTAACTTCAAAACTCGTGTCTTTATACTTGAAAATATGATAGCTGTTTTCCAAAAATACATAGAGTATAAATATGTAAGCTAATCAAAATTAATCTAAAAATAGCTTTTTGTTATGTTAAAAATGAATAGTGATAAGTTTAGATTTACCATTCAATGGTTAGTTCCAAGAAATTAAAAAGATCAAAAGAAATAAAAATTATAAATAAAAATTCAAAATATATGATGTCATGCATGTGATTAACGAAGCCTTTTCATTTCTTGTTTGCATTTTGACCATTAGATCATATTTTGTATGGAAAAATATCATTTATTTTAAAAAATTAAACTCAAAATTTTGATGAATAAAGAATATGAGATTAGTTAATCATATTAAATTTGTTCAAGATATTTTTTGCTTGTTTGTCAGAGTCATGAAGTTATCATCATGATAATAAAAATGGGAATCCTTGAATATCAAAATTACATTTGGAATTTTAAATAAAATAAGCATGCTTCAAGTCATGTATCAAAATGTTACTTTTCTTTACACTAAATCTACCTTTTATAGGTGTAGCAAAAATTTATGGCAAATTCCATTTAAAATAAAATAAAGCATAATCTATTTACACTTAGTGAAAATAGAGAAATTTAAAGTTTATGATCTTTTATAGATTATATGGTAAAAGGATTTAAGTTCTGTCTGTAACTAAAATTTATATCTAAATGATCTATTTATAGATGATCAATGGTTATGACTAAAGATTATGACTCTTTTAAAATAATACTTTAAAGAATCACGACTATTCATAAATCAATATCATTAAAAGTCATGATTCTTAATGAACCAATATAATTATTTATAAGAATCATAATTTGTATTAATCAACATAACTTTTCTATAAGACTTATATCTTTTTATAAATCAACATAACCATTAATAAAAGTTATAATGTATCACACCCTCACGATATAACATGCTCCCATAGAATAATAAATAGTGGAAACCATTGATTATCCTACAAGGGATGTAAAAAAATTTTTAAAAAACTATCTTTGTAAAACAATGTATACAAGTAACTGAAATGCATACATAATTTGTTTCTCATAAACTTGATACATGTAAAAATCATACTATATATTATGCCTAAAGAAAACATTTAATAATATCATAACTCACATCGCATACATGTATTTACTGCCTTAATACACTACTCTAGTTACATAACATAACTATATAAAAGAACATTATACCAATCCAAGTCCTTGCCATCAAAGTGAGTCATGTTGAACTGGTGTTTCTAGATTTGAGTGCTTCATGAAGAACTTCTAACTAGGGTGCAAATGATAAATGCTGAGTATAAAACTCAGTGGTGCTATAATCATGAAACATGGTAATTATAAACTAATCATGTATTACATAATAGCTTTCATGACATCAATAATTACAATATAAGTTAATCTTAATAATAAATCATAATTATATCATCATATAGTCAATCAAGAATAATATTCTCAAGAAACTCATGCATAAATGCATATAATTATCATTTATTGTCACATCCACACTCATAGCATCCTTTGTATGCTTTGCATTTTATGCATGCATTATGATGAAGGAGAGATGAAAGTATGAAATGCATGATAATGTTATGATTATGAATACCTTGAATTGATTTATGTGCCATTAAATATCTTAGAGATGATGGAAAGTTCATAAGATATAGAAACTATAGAGAAAGGAAAATAAATGAAATGAAAAGAAACATCAAGTGACGAGAAAGTGTATAAAATGCCTTGAGATGTGCATTAGAAGTGTTTATGCACATGGTTTTTAATAATGCTCAATTGTAGAATTAAAGCATGGAATGTGACATCTTGGCATGCTAGACATGTTATTGTATGAGAATATACATGATAAAATGCATAAGGGGAAGTGGTGGTGAAGTTAGAATTAAGAAAATATTAAGTATGAATTTATGATATAAATGTCATTTTATAAAAAGAAAAGGGCAATTATGGAAACTAAAAATATGTATGTATGTGTATACTCATATGCATGTATGACAAGTATGATATGTATGACCATAGCATGGAATTATGTAGAAAGTAATTAATTAAAGGAGTAAGAATTCAATTTAGTTAAGGAAATTAATCATATAATGACAAGTGTCAACATATGATTGGTTCCTTCTTTGAAATTGTTAAAAATAATAAAATAAATCATTAAATATGAAATAAATAGAAGGGAATGTAGGATTCACCACTCTAAACTCAAAAACATTCAAACTACTTCTCCTTCTCCTCCTTCTTGCATTCTAACTTAAAGAAAATCATAAATTTAAGGTAATTTTCATGGAAATTCAATATTTAAGGGGTTTTTAAGCTTGTTCTCTTCATATGTGTGCTTATTGCTTCATATTATTTGATATACTTGATGTATGGAGCATGTAAGGTTTTCACCTAACATGAAGAACTTGAATTAAATGAAGGAAAATGATAGATTTGATGAAATATGTGCATAAGCATGCTTAACATGCTATTTTAGTGCAACTGAAATGAAGTTATGTATGCGTATGAGTTTTCATGCAAATCCTAGCTTGTATATGATGTAATTGACTCTTAATTTATTGTACTATGTGTGAATGATGAATATGAGGTGATGAAATGTGCTATAAAAGATATGCAAAGGGTGAAGGAAGGTGGAAGAAGAGGAGTGATTGTGAATAGGATGTTTGCTACCTTATTTTGGAAACATGAGTTCCTTGTAGTATAAGGGAAAAACATTATGTTTTGGCTTGATTTTTATGGATGACATGCTTAATTTATGTTCATTATGTAATTTGAGTGCAAATGGAAGTGAATTAAAAATGTCAAACATGCATTAGAAATGAAGCGGTATAAAGAAGAAAGTGTTTAAAAAGTTGCTGCCCAAATTTGACATTTTTTGTATATGGCCTCTAAAATTTGGTTTGAGTAAATAACTTATAAGAATGAATGAGTTTAAGATGGAATATGGCATTAGAAATAAGAAATTGGCATTTGGTTGTATGAAAAAAGAAATGGAACCTTAAATATGTAAATCCGGATTTAGCCTTGGTAAAATTTTTGACCCGAATTAGAAATTACTTTTAGAGGCCTTAACATTGTCCAAAAATTCTGTAAAAATACTCAAATTGAATCTTATTGAGTCTAAGTTCCACTAAAATTTAGATCATTTAAAACCAAAAAGTTTAAGGTGGTTAAAATAGGGATGACATTCATGGGGATCATTGATAAGAAAACCAAAATGAAAGGTTTTATAAAGTGAATTTGCATACTATGTTTTCCTATGGTTTAGGACTTTATTTGCATGATTTGTTGCCTTGATTTATGCATGGATTGAAGGCCTAAATGTAATTATTCTTCATGGTTCATAATGAGTCCTATAAAGTCATTAAAAGGATGATGCAAAGTAAGGTAGAAGTAAAGGGAAAAGTAAAGTAAAAATTGATCAAATGAATAGTGCCACATACCAAATGAATAGTACCACATACCAAATGAATATGCATTACCTTACATGTTCTGACCACTTAAGGGAATCATGTTTCAAGCTTCCAAACTTCAAACTATGCCTTTTAAAACCCTACTACTCAATCTTATATACTTATAAACACACTTAAAGGTATATAAGGGGCTAGATACGATATGTTGAATTATGAATTTCTTTGGTAATTTATGCATGCTGAAATGGTTAAAATTTATGATCTATATGTTCTCATGAATAAGTAAGGCTACCTTAAGGACTTGCACATGAGGCATGAATGAGTTAAATTATAAGTCATGCTAATGACATGTAATAGTGTAAAAGGGTAACTAATGATACTTAAATACAAATTTTACATGTATTAATGACTAGTCATCTATACTTGGCCAAAATGACTATATAATTACTATCATTATTGTGTGACATATAATGGAATGGATTCATGTTTACTTATTCTTAATGAATCAATGATGAATGTTATGAATGGATTGGAATGCCTTAAGGTACAATCATACTTGAATGAAATAAATGGCTTTTCTAAAAGGAATGTGAAATGGAAATAATATAGGTATGGCCAAAGAGACATATATTACTCCTCGAGCACATGATAGGGGTAACACTATTACAAGTTTGTGCTTATCAATTCATGATCCTGTATAAGGTTTTAAAATGATGTTTTATGCTTAAATGCTTATAGTTCCAATAGAATGACTTTATATAGTCAATATTCTCATATGATTAACATTGTACACAATTATTTAAGCATCATTCACATATCATGTCATGAATCATACAAGCATAAAGGCATATTCATGGCATGTCATAAAGAAGTCATAAGGCAGAAAGGAAAAGAAAGAGATATTTATAGAGCTATATGCTATTAACGTACTGGGTCATATAGATGATGGATTCCCTTAAGGAATCATACAGTTTGTTCCTTATGGAACCATAGATTAATGATGGGTTCACAGAACCATACAATTGTTATATATTCCTATGGGAATGAGTACCGGTACATACAAGACCCAGCATGAATTATGCATAATCATGAATGTTTAACATGGTCAAATTCTTATAAATGTTACAAAAAAATGAGAAGGAGAATGCAAAGCATGATTGCATTCTCATTTACATACATTGACATATACTATTCATGAAGGTTCATATATGGCTAATGGTGAGGCATTATAATTATGCTATTATATAGATATATATAACATGATGCTATTATATCTACAATGGTTGTAAGAAAGTTATAGGGATACTTATACGGTATCTATTCCAATCTTTAAACCATATATGAATTATTATAAACATGGTACAATGTAATATGTTACATTTTTATATAAGTACGATGATATATGAATGTTGAATTTGAAATGGCTTTATTATGATTCCTTTGATGTTTGATCATATCATGTACATATTTTTATAGCACCATTGAGTTTTACACTCAGCATTTGTCATTTGATGAATGTAAGATCAAGATCTACTAGTGAACATATAGATAGTTGATCTATGCTCAGTTGGGAGTCAGATTTTGGAGGAAATCTCATTCTTGGAGTGGTATTGGACACGTGTAACATACTCTGGGGCAATTTTACATTATATAGCACTTTTATTAATCATAATGGTAGTAGCACCCTAGCTACAATACCATAACACTTTATCATAATATATACATACTTATGACATAGTGGACGATCGTATAATGTTATATGTCTGATGGGCGACATGTAATGAATGATATATGTATGTGATGTATTACATATTACTATGCAATGTTTATAGCGATGATTACAGATGGCATTGGAATTTAGGTACATATATAATGATGATATTATAAATGTTATGCTATAAAAAAAATTCATGCATCCCTTGTAGGATAATTGATGACTTCCATGCTCATGAAATTATTAATTATTCTAAAGGAGCATGTTACACTGGGTGTATAGGTGTGACATTTATAGCCAAAGTACTTCCATAACATCATAAAACATTTAGTGGAATTCTATAATAGCTCATTCATCATGATACAAGATCATTTGTATCCATTGAATGTATAACCTTTCATGAGTACCTGTGAGAAATACAAGTTTCATAATATGTATACAATATTGTTTTAACATGTACCTATATCTATCATCGTCATTACTATAATTATTTCCATGACATAATTAAATTCTATAAGCACTGCTAAGTGTCATACTTTAACTTTATCATGTATTCCTGTCATTAGCACAACATAATATAATAAGGAATACAAATCATTATGTCACATCCTGAAATGAGCACACACCTTGCATTCATGAAATTGCTTGAAATGCTATGTTTTATATGTTATTGGTGTGAAAATGATATGAAATTATGATTATGATGATATGGATTTGATAAGATTAAAATTTATATCTCTAATGATGAAATTGAAAATTTTGATGAAAACCACTGAAACGACCTCTAAACGATGATAAATCGATGATTTTAATGATGAAAACACTTGATATGATTAATTAAGTATGTTCAAGATGTTTGTATTAACATGAATTTGTTATATACAAATTTTAGAAAATTTAAAATAAAAATTAATTATGAGGTCATAATTTGGTAATGATAATGTATGCATAATGTAAGCGAGTGAAATTAATTATGATTTTTCTTAAAGAATAAATAATTATGAATTAATAATGTATTAGTAAGAATATATAATAAAATTTTAAATATCAGAAATGTATAAATAGTATTTTAATTATGATGTCATAAATGATAAAGATGATGTCATAATTAAGTTAATAGGATAATTAGTGTTATGTAAGATGATAAATAGATAAATATAAATCCTCTCCATTCCTTTCTTATCTTTTCATTTCTAAGCTTATCTCTTTCTCAACCTTACATTTCTCTCTTTATTTATACATTTCTTCTATTCTTTCTTCTGAAAAACCAAAACCAACACTTTGTACTTCATGTATTCTCACTAAACTTCAAGAGCTAAACAAGTTATTCAAGTAAAGTTCAAGATTAGAGGTGAATCCATCCACTTCCTTTTGTTCTTCTTAAAGTGTGCATGTATACCTTCTTCAAACAAGCAAAAACCGCAAACTCTCCTCTCCTTTTTGCTTGGTTTTCCAACTTTTAAGCTAAGCTAGTGTTGGATCTTAACCCTGATAATGGTAGAAATAAGGTTATTGTTTAATTTATTTATTGATTATTTGACAGTAGTAATGCAAAGAGACTTGTTATCAAAAATTTATTTGAGTATTAATTGGTACTTTGCTAATTAGTTCTAATGTTTAAACTTTCTTATAATATACATAAGAAATTACAGGAGTTAAATAGATAACAGAAACTAAAAATAAAAGGAATAGTATTAGGGATCTATTAAAAACACATGATTAAGATATTAGTAAGTAATTAGTTTTATGGTATCACTGATTTTCATATTATAAATATATTATCATAATACTTTATGAATTAACTGCATTTGGTCATTAACAAAATCTAAATGAGATTAGTTATAAGAATCAAATTTAAGTTAAACTGATCAGAGTCTTAATGATGATAATTTAGATAATTGAATGTTAATTGTTTGATAAAATACCAGTATTGTTCATAAATTAAGAATAAGATAAGTGTTGGGTTGCGTAGTTAATGAGCAGCGGAAGAAATTTAAAAATTTTTATTTTGAATCAGCAAACCAAAAGAATATCTTTGCATCAAAACACAGAGAAACAGGATTAGAGATTAGAAGCGACAGTTTGATAGTAACTCTTACATTCAA
>CANYBF011052476.1:0-20533 GCA_948192965.1 Dalechampia spathulata | reverse complement strand
CCAATGTATCGGTACCTCTACTTCTCGTAGGAACATATCATATATATATATATATATAACTCTATGATTCAATATAGGTATCCAACTCTATGATTTTAGGAGGAAATCTAACTATGTGACCCAGTAGGTATCAATAATAAACTCTATTCAAGCTTTGTAACCATCTCTTCCTTATACCTTCTCATTATCATGTCATGTCATGCTTATGTAAGAATGCATGAATATACATGACATGATGCGTATGTATGCATTATTCTATGCTATGAACATTTAATAAGTCATAAATCATCATACTTTTATGAAAAGTTCCTTTAAAAGACCAATTATTGGTCATGGAATACTAGCACAAACCTACTATCGCTTTACCATTATTGATAGTTTATGGAAAAGTATGAGTCTCATCCATTAAACCTGTAGCATTTCCAATTTATATTCACTTAGTAAAGTCATTCACATATTGTATTTGACTTCTAATTTTTAAGTATCCATAATCATTCATGACATGTAATCATCATTCAACTTCAGTTCATAATGAGCACATAAGCACCATATCATCTTATAATATTTCATGCTTTGCATTTAGGGGTTAGGCACACCTTTTGACCAACTTGAATCTTTAAACCATAATACCATGCATTAAGCGTGTTTATGCATCATTGACTTCCATTTGCATATATGGTTAGCTATTATCTCCATACACACTATTACATACTTTTGTTTTCAAGTACAAGTGCATGTATAAGTCATACATATGCATATTGGTATGTAAATCAAGTATTTAGAACATGTAAGCATACATAAGACTTATCATGATCATATGTGAACATATAGCATTATCTTTACCTCATGCCTTTATGTGAATATTCTTATGTATTATGAAAAATTATAAGGCCTAGGTATCTATAGCATTGAGTCTAAGAGCGTAGAATGCCCATTCATTAAGGTGCAAAAACATACAAGTCAATTTACTATTCATTTGGTCATGTGCACTATTCATTTGGTATGTTTTACTATTCATTTGATTATTTTTATTGCATGTTTCCTTTCTCTTTTCACTTAATATGCATAGGCTATTATGTAGCCCTAATGACCATCTTATGAATCATGAATGATATAACATTTTGGACCATTATCTCATGCATATCTCAAGGTATTAAATCATGCAAACAAAGTACCAAAACTTACACATTTATGGCATGCAATTCAAACTTACTGAAACTAGAAAATGCAAATACCATTTCTACGCATACTTAGACTAATTGAATTTTTAAGAAATCTTCTTGGCCTTTAACATATTCAAACCATATACCATTACAAACTAGACTTATCAAGGTTTAATTCAAGCTATAGCATGCAAATTATTTCATCCATTAAGGCCTTCAAACATGAAAAGGCCACCTGCTTTAAAAGAGGCTGCCGAAATGCACTAAAATGAACATTTTTAGCATACCATGAACTTGCACTATTTTTACCCCTTTCATAACTTGGTCATATGGTCACTTTTAATGCATGAAAATGTTGTCCTAAGTCTTATATATAAAATATATATCTAGATTTGCAATCATACATCCACATCTCTCATAATACACAAAGTTATACAACTTGAACATTAAGATGCATAAGCTGCCTTAAAAGTATCTTCATGCATACCTTACCTATTTGACTTCCAAACTAAATTAAAATTATACCATACTAAATGAAAGCATACATATATATGTTACACACAAACGCAAGTCCAATTGGTCAACATATAAGGCACATATGCACACTTAAAGGCCAGGTACACACAATATACATAAAGTACATGCTTTGCTGCCCACTAATGAACCTTTTAGTAATTTTATGCTATAACTCACCTTTACATGCAACCAAACCCCGTATTCATCATCTAAACACATTATTCAATCATGTTTTCATACAAACTCAAAGGCTACATACTTATTCCCCCTAAAATAATGAAAGACCAAATAGTCCCTAAATTGGCAGCAACTTTGCAACCAAGCTATCTATATATGTAATCATCTTCCCCTCATCATTCAAGCATACCAAACCATAGAAACACCATTAATCACCATTCACACACTTCAAACAGTAAATAAAATGACTAATTCAAGGGTTAAAAGTTAGGTATTTACATAATTTTCATACACCAAAATATAAATCCATTTGATTGCAATAGAACATCAAATCCAATAACTTAACTTTCCTATCTTTCATCATTCTATCCATTTCTTTCATTCACACATAATTAACACAATCCCATAACAACTCTCACTTCATTAAAGAGGTAGAAAGCATAGAAGAATGTCACACTCTACCCCTCATATAGAATATGGCATGCTCTCGTAATACGCTTAACAAATTCTACTCTGACTCGAAACCTGCTAAACATATTACAAACAATGTTAAAACAATTTTTGAAATTCTTTTATAAATACATTTTCAAAATAAATGCACCAGAAAAAATGTCCGACCGTACTTTCGGTTGGAAAATGAGGGTCTTTCAAATTTTTTTACTGTTACTTAAAATAAAAATAACATATTGCAATTTAATTAATTCCAAACCAAATCCCGTATAATGCAATAGGTTTAAAATAACAAACCATATATAATTTTGAATTCTTTGACTTATACATATACATCAAATAAATAATTCAAATACATAAATTAATACACTATATCTATAGATATTTTACATAGTTGCATGTTTACATCGTATTTAATAAGACACAATTACAAAATAACTATTTAGCTGTACTCCCCTATAACTTTAGCTTTCCAGGTGTGAGTCTCAATTAATCCTTACTTTTCTCACTATTATGATCTACATTCATACAAAGGAATGCTGAGTACAAAACTCAATGATGCACAGTAAAAAAAAGTAAAATCATAGTATGTTTCAAACATTGAATAAAACCAAAATCAAACACCATGTTACTGTAAAAACAAAGCATTACTCATAGGATCATATTTCCAAGAAACAAAGAAATTAAATATCATCGGAAAATGCTATACCATATAGATATAACAAAAATACATCATGTTCTAAAAATGTAATCATATATCATTTCATTTCTGATTATCTTTTCATTATCATCTATTATTTTTTCTATCTCTATCACAAGCCACATGTAAACCTGTAACCCAAATGGGAGATGGGTCTCAATCCCACCCCTAAGGTGACTAATCTCATCCACCTAGACCACAAGCTACAGTAACAAATCACTGCAACCCAGATGGGAGATGGGTCTCAATCCCATCCCTAGGTGATCATCTCCTCTATATATATATAGTATGCATACCTCTCAATTGAGGAAGGAACCAATAATTCAACCTTCAACTTAATAAGGGATATCTTAACATCTACCGTATATTGTTATTTATCTATTACCAGTTGTAAAACAAAAAACTCTATCAAAACTTCTTCTCAAATCATATATAATAGAGTACTAAAACATTTATTAAATCTGTTATAAACATATAAAAGAGAAGGATACAACCATTATCCAAATAAAATATAATTTCCTCAAAACAGAATCTTTACGCAACACAAATGTCAATTCTATAAATCACCATAGAAAATAGAGAAATACATATACAAATTTCATACAAAATTGATTGGACAATAATTCCATTTTTGTTTATTGTGCACAAATCTCAAACCGATATTTCTTCTGCTTCCCTTCCTTTTCCTAACTTTTCCCTGTTCACTTCTTCAACTTTATTACAGAATAACACCAACATTATCATAATAAGCTTAAGACTTAATCTTTTTACAGAATAATTAACTTCTCTACCCATTTCCAGCCTTATACTCTAAAGATTCTATGATGTCTCATCCGAATTACAAAAGTTTGAAGGACTTACGATAGAATTTTGTCTATAATTTACATATCTCAACATTATAACTTCAAAATCTACCAAATGACCTATAAAAAATACAATCCCCTTCCTTCAATATATCATTTACATAATTCTACCTCACCATCTAGTTATCACTTCATTTTAATTCAATTCAAAGCTTAATTCATTACATAAACAAGTTATTCTATCATTAATTCAACTCAAAATAACCTTAACTTACAAATTCTCACAAATCCCTAATTCCCCCTTCTTACTTCCAATACTTATTCCACCATTATCTCAAGGAAAAACTCATAGAAAATCAATAAATATATCTATTGTTATGAATTCCTTGAAAAGAAATCATGAAAAATGCCCTAGAACATACCTGGAATGAGTTTCCTTCTTCCCCCTTTCATTTTCCCCTTTTTCCCTGCTGCTGTTTCTATTGGTTTTAAGCCAAATAAAAGGGAATTTTAATGCCCGTATGGCCGTACGGATATTGGTATGCCTGTACCATTCAAAGACACAAATTCAAAAACTATGCCAAGAGCTCAGTATGACTGTACCATACATTGGTACACCTATAATGTAGCTTCAGCTACATTTCAAAAATAGGCCGAATGCTTGGTACACCCGTAAGATTACTTCGATAATTTTTTGCTTAACAACTCAACATACGATACACCCGTACTATATTGGCACACCCGTACCGACACCTCTAACATTCAATACACATGTACTAACACCTAGATTTACATATTATTATTATTTTAATTTGTTCCTTACTTAAGCATTCTCATACTCATTCTTCTAGCCCCTATTTATGGATGTTACAATTCTCCCCCCCTTAAAATAAATTTCATCCCAAAATTTACCTATGAAATAGTTGAGGATACTACTTCAACATATCTTCTTCTCATTCCTAAGTAGCTTTATCACCTTTATGACATCTCTAGAGAACTTTCACTAATGGTATATACTTATTTTGTAATTGCTTTGTTTCACAGGCTAGTATTGATATTGGTTCTTCATTATAAGTCATATCTGGTTGCACTTCAATAGATTTCACTAGTAATACATGTGAGGGATTCAATCTATACCTCCAAAACATCGACACATGAAACATATTATGAAATTTGTCCAATTCTAAGGGTAAAACCAATCTATACGCTAAAAGACCTATTCTTTCTAATATCTCATATGAACTTATAAATCTAGGGCTTAACTTACCCTTTGTACTAAATCTCATTACTCATTTCCATGGGGAACTTTTAAAAATACTTTATCACCAATGTTATATTTGATATCCCGCCATTTCAAGTCCACATATGATTTCTATCAATTATTGGCTACCTTAAGTTTCTCCTTTACAATTCTAATTTTCTCCTTAGCAAGGTGAACAATATCTGGCCTGATTAATTACTGTTCACCCACTTCATCCCAATATAACAGTGTTCTACACCTTCATACATACAAAGTTTCATAAGCAGCCATCTGACTATCCATCTATTTGGGGATGAAAAGCAATACTGAAATTCACTCTAGTTCCAAGGGCCTTTTGTAAACTACCCCAAAATCTAGAAGTAAATTGTGGATCTCGATCTGATACTATTTACAAGGGTACACCATGCAATCTCATTATCTCCTAGATATACAACTCCGCCAACCAATTTAAACTATAATCCATTCTAACGAGTAGAAAATGAATAGACTTAGTCAATCTATGAATGATCACCCAAACTGCATCATGCTTCTTTTGAGTCAACGGTAAACCTATCATAAAATCCATAGTAATTTGTTCCCATTTCCACTCTAGAATAGTTAAAGGATGAAGTAATCCTGTGGGTACTTGATGTTCTGCTTTTACTTTTTGACAAATGAGGCATTTAGCTACATAATCTGCAACATCACTTTTTAAACCAATCCACCAATAAAACCTCTTTAAATCCCTATACATCTTTATACTACTAGGATGCATAGCATATGGTGATTCATGCACCTCCTTTAGAATATTCTTCTTCAGCGTCACATCATTAGGCATACATCTACATCCTTAATAAAATAATAAGCCATCTACCCTAACATCAAATCTAGGCTTACCATCCTCATGAGTTTGTTACAACCATTTCATATATAACTCATCCCTCGATGTTGCTTCCTTCATTTGATCATCTAATAATGGTTTCATCTGAAATTATGCTACTATTCCCCCATTCAACAAAAAAGATAGTAGGGCATTTAACTTATGTACCTCACTTAATAACTCCAATAGTGTAGTATGAAAGTGTGCTAATATGCTTTGACTCAAGGTATTTGTTACCAAATTCGCTCTTCTAGGATGATAATCAATTACATAATTATAATCTTTAATCAATTCCATTCATCTTCTTTGTATTAAATTGAGTTCCTTCTGCATCTCCAAATATCGTAAACTTTATGATTCGTAAAAGTATAACATTTTCCACCATACAAGAAATGATGCTAAATCTTTAATGCAAATACCACCACAGCTAACTCTAAATCATGCATAGGATAATTCCTCTCATGTGGCTTCAACTATCGAGAGGTATATACTATCACCTTATCATCTTGCATCAATACACAACCCAAACCATTATATGAAGCATCATTATACATAATAAACTCCTTATTCAAGATAGGTAAAGTTAACACTAGAGCTTGCATCAGACATTCTTTAAATCTATTAAAACTCTTCTAACACTTCTCCGTCCATTCAAAAGGAACATCTTTTCATAAGAGTTTTGTCAAAGGCAATGTTATGGTTGAAAATCTTCAACAAATCTATGATAGTACCCAACCAAACACAGAAAACTACGTACTTCTGTAACATTCTTAGGTGACTTCTAATTAAGTATGCCTTCTACCTTACTAGGATCCACTCTTACACCTTCTGCTAATACAATATGCCCCAAAAATGAAATATGCTCTAACTAAAAATCTTATTTCAAGAGTTTAGCATATAGTTGCTTCTCTTAAAGAATTTGTAGTTCTATTCAAAGATGTTTATCAGGCTCCTTTGGATCTATTGAATACACTAAAATATCATCAATGAATACTATGATAAACTGATCTAAATACTGTTTGAAAATTGTATTCATCAATGTTGTAAAAGCAGTTAGTGCATTGGTCAATCCAAACAGCATAACCATGAATTCATAATAGCCATACCGTGTATGGAAAGCTATCTTCGGAATGCTCTCCTCCATAACCCGTAATTGATGATATCCCAATCTTAAATAAATTTTTGAAAACACTATCACACCCCTCAACTGATCGAATAGATCATCAATCCATGGTAATGGATATTGATTCTTCATAGCTACTTTATTCAATTGTTGATAATCAATACACATTCAGAGAGAACCATCTTTCTTTTTAACAAACACCACCGATACTCCCTATAGTGACACACTAGGGCATACAAATCCCTTATCAAGAAGCTCCTACAATTACACCTTCAAGTCCTTTAATTTTATTGGTGCCATTCTATATGGTGCTAAAGATATAGGTTCTACACTCAGCATCATTACAATTGTAAAGTCTACCTTTCAAACTGGTGGTACACCTGGTAGTTCTTCCGGAAACACATTTGGAAAATCACACACTGTTAGAATATCTTTCACTTTTGGCTTCTCCCCCTTAGTATAAATCACATTAACAAGGAAAGTTGTACGCCCACAATTCATTAAGTTCTTCACCTTAATGACTGATATCAAACTTGAGACTATAGCAGATCTAATACCTTATACCCAAACATCAGTAAATTCAGGTGCCTTAAATGTGATCACCTTCGATTTGCAATCCACCATGGCTTGATATCAGGCTAACCAATCCATCCCGAGTATCACATCATACTTTGTAAATGGCATTTCCACTAGATCCAAGGAAAAAGTAACACC
The DNA here is from genome assembly GCA_948192965.1 of Dalechampia spathulata. Lineage (NCBI taxonomy): Eukaryota > Viridiplantae > Streptophyta > Magnoliopsida > Malpighiales > Euphorbiaceae > Dalechampia > Dalechampia spathulata. The sequence continues at coordinate 12,767 of CANYBF011052476.1, read as the reverse complement.
ATGAATCTATAGCGAACAATCCTCATATACTCGATTAACTACTATATCTTTTCCTAATGGGCTAGATACCAACACCTAGATTTGCATATTATTATTATTTCAATTTTTTCCTTACTTAAGCATTCTCATACTTATTCTTCTAGCCCCTATTTACGAATGTGATAAAGAAGACAAAAAACACATAGGTAAAAAGCAGAGAACACCAAAGTAACATGGAAATTGAATTCTTTGCATGATTTTACCTTGGAATGGTACTTTTCTTTAACCTAGAACATAAAGAGAAGAAGAGAAGGAAGATAACGAATGTGTTATGATGAAGAAATGAGGAAAGCCAACCTAATTCTGCCTTAGGATAATATAAATCCAATTTTTGACTTATAAAGAATAAGAACCAATCATAAAGTGACATCTTGCAAGCTTATACCACTTAACTTAACCAATTTGTTTCCACTCCGTTTATATCCATTATTACATCATAATTATATCATACTTTCATAAGAATGCACTTACCATTCATCATAATGTTATGGACATAAATCATACATGTATTGGTTTCCAATATTAACCTTAACTTTCCATAAAATGTCATTTGTATCCTAGCTTACTATTTAACATACCATTGCTTCTAACTTTACTTTAACTTGTATTTACCCATCTTAAACTATACTTCATCACATAATGACATATTAAACATGCCAATACATCACCTTACACACATAAATTCTATCATGGTGCTTCATTTAAAGAATTCTACAAAAGCATACTTGATTTGAATCTTTAGTGCACATTCACTTTTATAATCATCTTTTCACTTTGTTTTCATTTCTTTCCCTATCGATTTTATATCATATAGAATTCCTTTATCTATAAGACATTTTATTTCACATTCATCATGTCAAAGCATTCATGCATCATATCTCATTCATGCATTTCATGCACTAATCAATCTTTCACAATAACGTATGCATAAATGTATGCATACAGGGATGCTGTGTATGTGTGGATGTGACAATATTAATTTACAGAATGAAAATGTGGCTGATTTTAGATAATGATGAATGGTTTGAAAGGTTAATAATAAAGAAATTATATGAGATTACATTTTACCAATGATTATGTTTTTATTAGTTGCAACCTTTTATCAATGATATATTGTTATGATTATTTATTATTTATTGTATTAATGAATTATATTTACTAATAATTAGGAAATGAATTTTATTTATAGTGTACTTATTATTGGGCACCACATAGTTTTATACTCAATGATTATCATTTGATGAACGTAGATCATGGTAGTGTAAAGGAATGTCTACATTAATGAAGGACGATAACAATCAAGATACTTTGAGCTTTACACGATCCTTGAAAAAATTCTTTGATAATATAAGGTATTCTTGGTAGAGTATGAGCAGTAAAACATTTTATGCTTTCTTGGTGGAGCAGTAAAACATTTTATGCTTATCTATCAACAATGATGCTAAAATTATCTAGTGAGTGACTTGTTTAAATTATATGAAATATATATATACAATAATTATCAATGTCATGCCATAATTTATATGTCAGATATATTTTATTAAAGCAAAAAAAATTTTACAGATCCTTTGTAGAGTGATTAATGAACTCCTAATTGCATGGTTTTTATTAATCACTCTATAGGAGTATGTTTTCACCAGTTAGGTATGATAATGGACCTTAATTTTCCCTTTTATCTTGATCAATTGCTTTCAAACTTTATTCTAGATGTTGTTTGGGATTTCTTCTTTATTTTCTATTATTGATATGCTTCTATTTTCTAGTTATAAAATGTTTTTTCATGTAGGTCAAAATGTCTTTGATGTTAACCTAGTGTTTACTACCTCCCTATATAATAAAGAGGTTTCTAGTCTTAATATCATTTACAATCCATCTCTTATCCCTTCACCAATTGGGAAACAGAACGTCTTGCAAACCTCTTATCCCAAGCCATACTACCTAGAATAATTAACATTCTAAAGACATCTAGAGGGCCTACTCGATTACAACAAGAAAGTTCTCCTTCCTTATACCTTGAGCCTATATTTAACTCTTTGCTTTTACAAATGTTTTATTAATCTTATTTGGCATAAGCCTACCATGCCTATACTCTCTTAGACCTAATCACCTTAAATATTATAGGACTACGTGATTTAGCTTTTAAGTTATTTGTTGTTGTTCATTCACATGTTTATTATTTTGAAGATATTATTTTCATACCAAATAAAAATTTTACATTATAATGTTTATTATTTAAATGAATTATTATGTTTATACTTACTAGATTTTAGTAATTTTTATTTTTATAAAAAAAATAAGATATTATTAGTAACTATAAGTTTTATTATTATTTAAATTGAAATTTATAGTAAATTACATAACAATCAATATTTTGATTAACTTTTTGACATTAATTTCACATACATTAATTTTTTTACTCCATCTTAATTTTAATATATTTTATTTTAATTAAGATTTTTTAGTTATAATTTATTTTACATTATAATTATGCTATTTTTATATTTATATTATCATTAATTGATTAATTAATCAATTAATTATATTTTAATGTATAATTAAAAAATGATTAAATAAATATAGTGTTAGTTCCAAACCATTGGTCAATAGGGGGTAAATTGATGATTTAAATATTTTTTAACATACTAATTTAAACACTAGTGAACTAATTTAAATCTTAGCAAACTATTTTTCTTATAAAATAAAGCACTAAGTAAATCAATTCAGAAAGGTATCAAATTTGTAGAAATTAAGTTGATAACATTTTTTTAGAAAACTCCCTCTTAGGAAAATAGTTAATTAGACAAAATGAAATCTTTTTATGAAAGCCTTTGAAATAATAAGTCATTGAAAATCATTAAACTAAAAATAAAGAGAAGAGAGAATAAATATTGAACACTTCAATATATAGTGGTTCGGCCTAAATATCTATATCTACTCTCTCAAAACCAATGTCTTGAGGCTCTACTAAATCAAATTATTACAATAAGTTTTCAATGTTGACTTGGAATCTTTACAAACAAGAATATTTAGTAGGCAAACTCGCGATCTCCTTAAGTTTTAACACCAAGTGATTCAATGTCATTTTCCCATAAGTCATTATAAGAGACTTGAAAATCCTATCAAAAAGAATATTATAAGGTGAGTAAAAGCTCTCATAACCCAATACAAATTCTTAAGAAAAGTTGAGAGTATATATTCAATATGAAGCTCTTTTATTATTTTAGACATCTCAAATAATCATTATGTATATTTAAATGTATTCAAAAACTCACATATTGATACTTTAAAGAAAAATGTAGTTGTTATAATCCTTTTGAAAAAAAGTAAAAGTTGACTTTCCAAAATCACATCTAAAATAATCTTAATTATGTTAAATTAGCAAAGTAATTTGAAATAACATACGATTATAATTTAAATTCAAAATTTTGAAAACTTTACTTTTTAAAATTATAGAAATTATTTTAAAAACCTACTTTTAGTAAAAATATCTTTGATTTCTGAAGAATATATGATTTGACCTTTGTAAGGTATTTAATCTCAAATTTTCTTAATAAAATCTAAGATACCTTAGGAAACAAAAGCTTCCAAAATAAGCTTAATATCTTTAGAGAATATTTTATTGAAAATCTTCTTTAAAAATCAAATATGAATCCTTGATTTTCTCAAGTCTCCAAGTATAGATATTTTTATTTCCTTCCTTTTAAATATTTAAATATATTTTAATTTTTTAGAAAAATCAATAATATTTTGCTATACAAAAATAACTTAGGAAAGGATTAGAATTGTTGGCACATAAATAGTTCTAAATTAACATGCATAATGAATCAACAAGTTTCAAATTTATAATCCTTAGATTGTAATCATGCCACCGCAAGAGTACAGATCGCGAGTGTAGCTTAAGGTATCATTCTCTAGGATCAAAAGTGGATAAGTACTAGTTATTGATTTCGTTAACTATTTAAGTAACTTAACAACATAATTTATTTAATTAACTGAAAGCATTAACAAACTACCATAGTATACATAATATATAATTAGTCATAGGAATGGACGATGATGAACAAAAAGTAAACCTTCCATTACTAATTCAATTACCAATTTCAAAGTAGCGTTTAAATGCAAAATTCTTTCTTTCAAAAGAGTCTTTACCTACCAAAGCTAATCTAACACCCTACTTTTGTCAAGCCATACTACTTAGAATAATTTACATTCTAAAGACATCTAGAGGGCCTACTCAATTACAACAAGAAAGTTCTCCTTCCTTATACCTGGAGCCTATATTTGACTCTTTGTTTTTACAAATGTATTATTAATCTCATTTGGCATAAGCATACCATGTCCATACTTTCTTAGACCTAATCACTTTACATATTATAGGACTACGTGATTTAGCTTTTAAGTTATTTGTTATTGTTCATTCACATGTTTATTATTTTGAAGATATTCCTTCTTTATTGTTTTAATTGTTAAATTTCTCGCCTATTTTTATTATAATTAAGAGGAAAATGTCTTTAAATTTATGGTTTATAGGTCATCAATATATTGAAAATGGCATTTATATATTGGATAATTCAAACTTCATTTAAAATGTTCAAACTAAAAGGATCAAAAGTGATTATCTTAATCCACTTTATTTATAGAATTATCACCTTGGTCGTATAAACAACGCTCACATGTCCAAGTTATATAAACTTAGCAATTTAGGTTCATTTGATTTTGAGTTATATGAAACATGTGAATCTTGTTTATTAGGCAAGATGATAAAGTCACCCTTCAAAGGAAAAGGTGAAAAAGCCAAGCAAGCATTAGAACTCATATATTTAGATGTATGTGGTCCTATGTCTACATATCCAAGATTTAAAAACAACTACTTTATTACATCCATTGATGATTACTCAAGATATGGATATTTGTACTTGATAAAGTACAAGTTTGAAGCTTTTAAAAAGTTCAACGAATTTAGAAAGAAGTAGGAAAATAACTTGGCCAGAGTATTAAAACTCTTTAATCAAATCGAGGTAGTGAAAACTTAAGCCAAGAGTTTTTAGACTATCTTAAAGATGATGAGATATTATCTTAATGGGCACCTCCATATACACCATAACTTAATGTTGTATCAAAAAGGAGGAATCAAACTTTGTGAGATTCAGTCCATGATGAGCCTTGCAGACTTACCCAAATCATTTGATGGTTATTCATTAGAGACTGCTATACATGTTTTGAATAGAGTTCCTTCTAAATTGGTTGACTCTACTCCATATGAGAAATGATTTAATAAGAAACCTATGCTTTCTTATTTGAATGTATGGGGTTGTCTTTCTTATGTGAAGAGGATAATGTTAGATAAGCTAGATGCTAAATCTAACAAATGTTATTTTATAGGTTATCTTAGGGAAACCATAGGGTACTACTTTTATCATCCTATGGAATAAAAGGTGTTTGTTTCAAAGCATGTTGTACTCTTAGAGAAAGAGTTTCTTCTAAAAAGGGATAGGGAGGAAGGTTGAACTTGATAAACTTCAACAACCACGAGATGAAGCAGATCAACCGATTGATCTAGTTGATGTTCTACATGATAATGTAGAAATAGTTCCTATGGAAACACAAGATCTTATATGCTAAACTAGAATAAGAATTGTACCTGAGAGGTATGGATTCCTTGTTCATGAAAAAAAGGAAGTCTTGTTATTTGAGAATAAAGAACCTTTAGATTATGAGGAAGTTCTAAAGAGTTCAGAATGTGACTTATGGTTGAAAGCCATGTAGTTTGAAATAGATTCCATGTTTGAAAACTAAGTTTAGACTTTGATTGATCCACCTGAGGGGATTAAACCCATTGGGTGTAATTGTCTCTTTAACAAAAAGACATACATGGATGGTAATGTTGTTACTTACAAAGGTCGCTTAGTAGTAAAAGGATATTGAGAGAAGTAAAAAATTGATTATGATGAGACATTTTCTCCTATAGCTATGCTTAAATCCATTAGAATCTTACTTACTATTGTTGCTTATTTTGATTATGAGATATAGTAAATGGATGTGAAGACAGCTTTCCTTAATGGAAATCCACTTAAGGAATCATATATGACACAACCTAATGGTTTCATATCTATTGATAGCAATAAAGTCTGTAAACTTCAAAGATCCATTTATGGATAGAAGCAAGCATCTAGTAGCTGGAACATTCATTTTAATGAAGTAATTAAAGAGTTTGGCTTCATTCAAAATGTTAATGAACCTTATGTTTACAAGAAAGCTAGTGGGAATACAATTGCTTTCCTAGTGTTTTTATGTAGATGATATACTACTTATAGGAAATGATATATTTTTTCTGTAGAATATAAAAGTTTAGTTATCTAAACAATTCTCCATGAAATCCCTAGGAGAAACTGCTTATATTTTAAGCATAAGGATCTATAAAGATAGATCAAGGAAGCTGATTGATCTTTCATAGTCTACTTACATTAATAAAGTGCTAAAAAGGTTTAGCATGACCTTTCCAAGAAGGTTCATATTCCTATGGTACATTGGAAATATCCTTCTAAGACCTGGCATCTAAGGATACACAAGGAGAAAGATCACATGACTAGGGTTCCATATGCTTCTGTAATTGGATCCATTATGTATGCTATGTTATGTACTAAACCTAATGTAGAATTCTCTTTAAGTATTACGAGTAGATTCCAATCCAATTATGGAGAGGAAAAATGGGCAACTGTCAAGAATACCCTTAAGTACTTGAGAAGAACTAAGTACATATTCTTAGTATATGGAGAAGCTGATTTACAATTAACCAGATATTTTGATCCCAGTTTTTAGTCAAATAAAAATGATTGTAAATTATAATCAGGTTATATGTTCATAATAAATGGTGAGGCTATCATTTGGAAGAGTTCTAAGTAAGAAACTACAGTAGATTCAGCTATAGATGTAGAGTACATTACAACATTGAATGCAACTAAAGAAGCTATTTGGATCAAGAAGTTCATTGATGAACTTAGAGTGGTTTCTTCAAGTGCTAGTCCTATTCCTCTATTATGTGATAATAATGGAGTTATAATAGGCATGTAGCTTCAATGGGGTTAAAGTTCATGAATGATTGGCTTTAGTGCAAGTGGGAGTTTGTTAGTGTATGCTCTAGAGCATCATGTTTTATTTGTAATTGAATATTTAATAAATAAAAGACATTATTCATTATTTAAGTTGTCTAAAGTATACATGTGGATGAATAATATAACATTGGTTCATTGAAGGCCTTATCAGTGAGATTTCATATGGATTATTAATCTATATCTGTGAAATACATATCTTACTCATATCAGTAGTATAAGTATGTTTAGACTTGAAATATCAAGGTTATCTTAACTATGGATTATTATACTTCGACTCCAGTACTTTATTCCTCCATAGAAGGTGTTCATAGTTGGGAGGCTGGGTATAGTATGAAGTAGTTGAAGATATTTCTATATCAATAAAGGATTCACCACCTTGGATTAAATGTAGGGTTTTTATCTCAATGATACATGTAGTAATCTTTGATTCTAAAATCTCTAGCTAGAGTGGAATGCCTAGAAGTGTATGAGTTCACAAAGGCATTTATTGAGTTTAAGGCATGATCTAACATGCATGTTTATGTATTGAGTTGACATTAATCCATACTCAAACCTAAATAAGATAATGGATGGTGAAAGGAGTTCATTGCAGCAGTATCTGATATGGAAGGGTTGTAGTCAAAATAATGACCTCTTGATATTTGGATAGTTATGATGTATAACTAGACATTTCTCATAACTTATGTATAATGTTGTTAAATAAGATTTAATAATATTATAATATGTTTCCAACATGTTAAGAACCCAAAAGATCACACATAAAAGTTAATGGATAAGAAATAAAGAGAATGGATGTTGATTCAATATGAGGTATTGTTTCCAGGTTATAAGTTGCTTGAATTTTTATGTTTATTAGATAGAGCATGAAAAGAGCTTCAATTTGATACCAGGATCATGCAATTCTAATAAGTAGAACTCTAGATATGTGTGATATAAGTTTAAGTGTACATGTGTAGTACACATGCCATGCATGTGATTATGCATGTGCATGTGTCATATGACTTGCACGTGTATGAATTGACTAAAGTAGGATTGACATGTGATTTTCACATGCCTAATTAGGGTTTTGGTATGTATTAGACACATCATATGCTGATTGGATTATGTTACTTTATATATCATGATACATAAGGTGTCTAGTAAGTCCTAGTGCCCTCTAAGCCCTATTAGGTTAATTGAAATGTGATTTTAGGTTTATAGAAACATAACTTTCTACCTCCTTCTTCTTCTTCACATTCTTTTAAAGAAAAGAATAAGAAAATTTGAATCAAGCGCAGGCAAGAGAATTTGGTCCTTCAAGAACAAGCTCCTTTGATTTGATTCAAGACTTTCTCTTATCTCATTCACTTCTATTTTTGTTTCTACTACTCTCTAAAATGAATTTTATAATTTTGATTACTAATATGATTCTTTTCTTGTGTGGATAGTTTGAAGATCCTCTATGTTAGGAATTAGAAAATTTTGCTATAACCTTTTTGACGAACACGATTGAAGGAGATCGCCATTCATGTAAGTGTTACTTGTCTTATGCCATATCCTCTTTACTATGTTTTAATGAATGATGATTGCAAAGATCCATGAAAATGTGTTTTTATAAAAAAATTTTAATGTTTCTACTGCCTTTTAATCATGTTTTTAATCAATAGAATCAAGGATCAAACCCTTAAAATATGTCTGCAACATTCATGTAAAAAAAGAAAATAAATACAAGTCGGATCATGAAAAATTTATTTTAGGTAAAATCAAACATAGACTTAATTAGAAGATTCTAAGATCATTTATAATATAACTTAGAGATAAATCAATAATCCAATCAAGGCTTATAATAACAACAAACATAAAATTACAATTAAAATAGCATTGAATTGAATAATTAAGCAAGATTGGATTGATTTAATGGCAAAATCAATTAATTTGATCATAAAAATTAAAATTGAGAGACTCTAATATCCTTAGCATCAATTAGAGTATGAATTTAACACTCAATTTGATTTTAATCACATTAATTGCAAAACAATTTAAGTCAAAAATAGCATTTAAATTGATTAATTAATTTTAAGGCTAAAATTAAAGAAATTGCAATGATTTATGATGAATCTAAATCACTTGGATCACTTTGAGACCATAAATGTTATTTGAAATATCAAGAAAATTAAAAATCAAAGCAAAATTGATTGAAAAATGTTAGATGTTTATTAACCCAGAACAATATATGCATCGTATATAATAAAAATTTGGCTATATGTGTCGCATAAAGTGGTATATATGATGCATGAAGTGTGGAACAAACTATATATGACATATATAATGGTATATACGATACATATAATGTTTTTCAAACAAAAAATCAAGTTTTATGGCAAAAAATGCAAATATATACCGACTATTTAATTATTATAGACCATGTAGGACATTTACAAGTCTGAAATGGTATTGTAGCATTTGAGATAGCAACTAAAAACTTAAATCAAGTTATTAAATCAAATGAAATTAAGAAGAATAGGGAGAAAATCACTTACCAATGCTACCAAAGTTTTAGCCTCTAAATCCAAACGTGAATAGAGTTTTTAGTGAGATTAATTAGCCACTAAACCTAATTAGATATTTAATTGGGTGAGATTTAATTCTAAAGAGTTTTAATTTTTAGGATTAAATTATTTTCGGCCTCCTTAAAGTTAATACCTAAAGGGTATTTATAAGACCCATTAAGTAATGAGCTAATAATCAATTAGGAATTTGGAAAAATGGGTTTTTCAACTATATGCATCGCATAAAGTAATATATGTGACACATATAATTAGAAAATCCACATATGCGACGCACAAAGTGATATGTGTGACGCATATAGTTAAAAACTCACTTGATGCACCCACTTACATAAGTCATAAACTAGATGCATCACATGACCAAATGACTCATAGGCTTATGAAATATATGTATGCAAATTTATTTCGATAATGGGAACCCGTGTCAAGCTGTATCGAGAGGGGAGTAAGTTCACATCACGCACGTACAAAAATTCCAAATTCTTACACCACCTTGTATGAGCTAAAAGCTAGATATGCCATATAACCAAATGACTTATGGCATTATAAAAAGCATGTATGCAACTCAGATTCAAAAATAGAGCACTATACCAACCTATATACAGAACTATATGAAAATGCACATGCTTGGGTGAAAATCTAGTATCAACAGTTTAACCCCTAATTAGGACCATTAGAATGACACAAAAAAAAGTTGATAGAAATAAAATTTAACATAAACAATAGTTTACCCCCTAATCAAAAGTTGACACAAACAACAGTTTATCCCCTAATCACAACATGGGTTTTTGCTTAGAGTCAAGAATAATACATGGTCAATGCTTAAGCTAAGGCTTATAACCAATATTGAGAAATGAAAGATAATCCACTTGCGATGATCTATTTAGGATACTCATGTTGAGATGTACGATTAATATTGGTCCATATACATTGCTTATGCTAAGGCTTGTATACCCAACTCTGCCACTGAGAGCACAATGCTTGGGCAAGGTGTTTAAAATTGATCAAAAAATGGTGCTCATGTTAAGGCTTGTAACCTAATTCTGTCACTAGGTGGCCAATGCATGGGCAAGATGATCAAAGTTGATTTCTTGAGGATACCAAGTTTTACAACCCAATATCGGTGTTAGTGTCACATCCTGAAATGAGCACAGACTTTGCATTCATGAATTGATTGAAATGTTATGTTTTATATGTTATTGGTGTGTTAATGTTATGAAATTATGATTATGATGATAGGTATATAATAAGATTATAGTTTATAGCTCCAATGTTAAAATTGAAAATTTTGACAAAAACCATTGAAAGGATCCCAAAATGGTGACTAATTGAGGTTTTCAAGGTTGAAAACATTTAATATGATTAATTAAGTATGCCCAAGATGTTTGTGTTTACCTAAATTTGATATTTATAAATTAAAGTAAAATAAAAATGTAGACTATTTATGATGTCATAATTAGGTGATGATGATGTAAGCATGATGTAAGTGAATGAATTTAATTATGGTTTTTATTAGAAAATGAATAATTATGAATTCATAATGAATTAGTAAGAGTATATAATAAAATTATAAATATTAAAGAAGTATAATTAGTATTTTTAATTATGATGTCATAATGATGTAACAAGTTGTAAAGGTGATGTCATAATTATAATTAGTTTTAAATTATGTTATGTAAATAGATAAATAGATAAATATAATTGAAAATAGAATAAGTTAAAATATATTTGAAATAGTATATTATATTAGAAGTGGGATTGGTAATTGAAAAAGTAGTTTTGGATTTTAGTGTTAGTGGATAGAGAGAGAAGATAAGCATTATATTTTATTTGATTAAGGAAATTGATGGATGATATTTTAAATTAAAATAAGGTGTATATGAGCATAAATTAAGTGTATAATATGAAATTTGAGGTTTAGGATTGGTGGATTTAAGTTAAATACAAGTATATATACATTTAGGGGTAAATGTAACTTTGGAGGTATATAGGGACTAATATGGGAATTTTTCCAAATAGGGCTCATTTCATCCGAATTCCCATCTCATTTGTGACTTATCTTTCATTCAATTATGCCTTTTTTCTCATTTGGCCAAAACAGATGCATGCAAACCTCTCCATTATCCTCTTATCCTTTCATTTCTAACTTATCATCTTCTTAACCTCTCATTTTCTCTCTTATGTTCATCTTGTTCTTCAACTTTCTTCATCCAAACATCAAAAGGCAATACCTTCATCTTCTTATTATCCTGTTATTCTTCAAGTTCTAAGCAAGTTTGATTTGAAAGCTCTATTTCTAGTTGAAACAACTCCATTTCAACTTGTTTTAGAAGAAACAAAAGTTATTTCATTAAGAAGACCAAAGTTTGCATAACTCTTTCTTTCTTAATAATATCTTAATTCATACTATCCTTAAACAATTTTTACTATCTTTGTTAATTGGCTAATTAAATTCTTAACTCTAAAGAGTTAACTTAATATTCATTCATCTTTAATGATTTATTTAAATCCTTTTTCATAACATTTTTTTTATGAAGTTTTATCTTTTAACTTCTTAATAAATATCCTTTTTACTTTATCAATATAATTAACTTCCTTTATTATTATTCAATGTCCTATTTTATTTGACAATCATTTGGAAATAATTATATTTCCTCTTTAACTTATCCCTTATTAATCAATACATCCACATTATTTCATAATCTCTTTTATTTATCCCTTTAATTTATAATCATAAAACATTTAAACACTTATACCTTTAATAAATAATAAATCATATCTTATTTATCATACCCATTTATCATTTACTTAACCACTTCTATTAACCATATTCCTTATCTTTATCTTATTCACTTAATTAATTGATAACCATGATTTTTACCTATATTTTCCCCCTTAATATAATGTCCTTTTAAACATTATTTTCATGTTTTTCCCTTCAAACATAAGCATATAATATAGTATTTCATGCATTATTCATATTCTCATGCATCATATTCATATATTATATACTTAGCATAATTTCATACATTTTCATACATATTTTGCATAATTTTCATAATATTTCATA
>CANYBF011052403.1:0-23685 GCA_948192965.1 Dalechampia spathulata | reverse complement strand
TAAGTCATATATCCTTTACTTATCAATTTAACCCTTAATCCTTCATTTAACTCATTTTTATGCTTGTTTTTCCCATTTTACTTATCATTAATCTTCTATTTTTCTTAATTAAAAACTTAATATCATTTTAACTTAGCAAATGACAACTTTTTCCTTAGAAAATTCAGCCAAGAAGAAGATCAAACACCTCACACCCACACAAACACCCTTTATGCTTTATTTATCATCCTTTATAAGCATGAGCCTTTTAAATATCAACTAAATAATTAAAAATAACTAAAACCACCATAAACCATTTGGCCAGAAACTCAAAATCATCAAAAAAATTTATAAAGTTCATGGATTTAAGACTAATTTATACTTACCAACTCACCTTACAACTCAAATAACCCAAAACTTAACTCTAACTTCCTCTCCTTTGCACTTTACTACGGATTTGTATGAACTTTGCTATATTCTCCTCATTAAGCTTGATATATACCTAAATAAAGCATGCATGTACCTTAGACGACCAGATCAACCATAAAATGAAGTTAGTTCACAAGCAATTTTTTGGTCTCTTAACAAAATCATAAAAACTTAATAAATCTTAACTTACCCTTGAAGATCCTTTAGAAAAGAGTCTCAACCACTCTTTTACAAACCTAAACTAACTTGTTTTTGGCCTTCACTTGTAGATTACATGCAAGGCTAGTTTGAAACTTAAGAAACCATCCAAAAGAAAAAGAAAAGCTTACGGATTTCTTGATGGAAGAAGAAGAAGAAGAAGCTTGCGCCCTTTTGTTGAAAAATAAGCAATATGGAGGTTTTTTTATCTTGAGCTTAAGTATTTTGCTTAGAACTTGTAAGATTTATGAATTAGTAGAAGAAATATGAAGAGAAAATAAAGAAAAAGTCAGCCACTTTTAGAAGAAATGAAGAAACTAGGGTTAGGTTATGAAAAAGAAAAATAAGAACGTGATAAGACGATAAGAAATGAGAGGTTAGGAGAGAAAAATGGGATATGGAGGGATAGGATTTCGGTCAGATCGGAAAATGGGGAATTATTGGAGTGAAATGAAACCCAATGAAGGAAAAATTCAGGCTGCATGCATTTCATTTGGACAAAAGTCCTTTTTAGTTCCTAAACATCACTAAACTACCCCTTTTAACCCCTAAACTTTATATTTTCTAATTTATATTTTTAATTTCTCTGAATTCCATCCTCAATTTCATATTATCTCCTTAATTTACTCTTAAAACTTCATATTTTATTTTAAATATCATCCACCAATTTTCTACACTCAAATAACTTAATTATATCAATCTCACTTATTTTTAATTTATAATAACTTAATTATATCATATCCTTATTCTATTTTTATATATCTAATTTCCTATTTACTTATTTTCCATCCATAATTCTAAAATTCCTATTTATGACATCATCCTTAGTAATTATGACATCATCATGTCATATTAAATTAAAAATTCTATTTTTAATTCCTAATATCTTTTTTAATTATATAATTCACCAATTTAGTTTCAAAACTAATTTTTCCATTCCCTAATCCCATAAAATAGCATTATTTCATTTGCTTACATCATCAAATTCAATTATGACATCATAAATAAAATTTTTATTCAAAATTTTCAAAATTTGCATATATATAATTTAAGTTAACACAAGCACTATGGTCAAAGCCATTTTATCAAATTCAATGTGGATTGCCTAAAATCATCGTTTTAGTGCTGATTTTACATCTGTTTCAGTCATTTCGACAAAATTTTCACTTTGCTCTTTTAAGCTTTAAACTCAATTCTTATCATATATCTATCAACATAATCATAATTCCATATCATTTCCACATCAATAACATATATAAGCATGATATATTGTCAATTATGAATGCACAGTGAATCATACAATTCAAGATGTGATACCTTATATCCTTTGTATGATATATCATGAATATGCCTTTATGTATGGATGATTCATGACATGATGCATAATTGATGCTTTAATGATCATATGCAATGATGATCATATGATACCATTCATAATATAAACTCACTAAGTTCCTATCATAAGCCATCAATTGAGAAGTCATCATTTTAAGGTCCTATGTAGGGTCATAAAGTAAATAGTACAAACCTGCTACCTCTTTCCCTTATCGATAGCTCGTGGATAAGTATAAGTCTCATCCGTTAAACTTGTAGTGTTTTCATTTTACATTCACTTAGTAAAGTCATTCATATATTGTATTTGACTTATTATCTTTAAGAATTCATAATCATTCATGACATGTACCCACCATTCAACTTTGATTAATAATAAGCATATAAGTATAGTTCCAATATTCACATACATACCATTACACACTTTTGTATTCAAGTACAAGGACATATATAAGTCATACACATGCATATTGGTAAGTAAGTCAAGTATTTGGAACATTCAAACATGTATAATACTTGGCATAACATATGTGAACATATAGCATTAACTTTATTTCATGCCTCTAAGTGAGTATTTTTATGTATAATGAAGAGTTATGAGGTCTAGGTGTGTGTAACATCAAGTTTAGAGGCTTAAGACACTCATTAATTAAGGTGCCAAGTCATATTAAGCAAGTCACCATTCATTTGGCCAAGTACACTATTCATTTGGTATGTTTTACTATTCATTTGGTCATTTTCCTTTCATATTTGTTACTCTTCTTTACCATATTTACATGTACCATTGAGTACCCTTATTGACCATCTTATGATCGATAAATAACATTTAATTTTATTCCATCATGTCATGAACATCTCAAGGTATTAAACCCTATAAATAAAAAACTTAGACATTTAAGGCATATAACATAAACATGCTGAAATTAGAAAGTGCAAATACCATTTTTGCATGTACTTGAACTAAATGAATCTTTAAGCAATTTTCTTGGCCTTTAACATATACATGCCATATACCATTAGAAACTAGACTCATCAAGGTTTCATTCAAGCTATAGCATGTAATTTAATTCATCCATTAAGGCTCCAAAGCATAAAAAGCTACATGCCTTAAAAGAGCCTACCGAAATGCACTAAAATGCATATTTTCAGTATACCACTATCTTGTGCAATTTTTTCCCTTATAAAAACTTGGTCATATGGTCACTTTCAATGCATTAATATGTTTTCCTAAGACTTATCCATGAACAATATATCTAGATTAAAAATAATACATTCACATGTCTCACAATACACAACATTACACAACTTACACATTAAGGTGCACAAGCTACCTTATAAGTGTCTTCATGCATACCTTAACCATATGACTTCCAAACCATATTAAAATCATGCCACACTAAATGCAAGCATACATATATATGTTACACATAATCTCATGTTCATTTGGTCAACATACAAGGCACATATCCACCCTAAATACGCACAATATACATAAAGTATATGTTTTGGTATCCCTTAATGACCAATTCAGCATTTTCATGACATAGCTAACCTTTACATGCAACCAAATCCCATTTTCAACATCTAAACACATTATTAAATCTTTTTTATGCAAACTCAAGGGCTATATAATTCTACTCCTTAAAATAATGAAATCCAAAATATTCCCAAATTAGGCAACAAGTTGAATTTCAAGTTACCATCATATATAATCATCTTTCCATTAATCATTAAACATAACAAACCCTCTAAACAACTTTAAACATAATTTACACACTTTAAGTAGCAACGAAAGTGACAAATTCAAGGGTTACAAGTTAGGGATTTATACAAATTTCACACACTAAATAGAAATTCCATTTGATTGCAAAATAACATCAAATTCATCACTTAGTTTGCTTATATTTCATCATTCAATCCAATTCTATCATTTACATACAATCAAAACCAACCCTGCAGCAACTTACTTCTTCATCAAGCATGTAAGAAAGCATAAAGAAGAAGAAAATGGCATGTAGAAAGCGTATAGAATATAAAAAGAAGCATGAAACTGAATTCCCTATGGAATCCTACCTTGAAAGATGGTTTTTCTCAAGTTAGAATGAAGAAGGGAAGGAGGAGAGAAAGAAGGCTGAATATTGGAAGGGAAACGATGAAGAAACTTACCTATGTTCCTCATTAAGACAATATAAACTCAATTTTTGACTTATAATAAATAACACCAATCAAATGAATACATTTATCAAGCTATGATTAATTACTTAACCATTTTACTTCCTTATTCTTATATACTCATTTTTACATCATATATGGCTCATGCTTTCATAATAATGCACTTATCATTTGTTATGATATTATGGACATAAATCACACATGTAATGGTTTTTAATTTTACCCGTAACTTTTCATGAAATGCTATTTGTATCCTAACTTAGCAATTAACATACCATTGCTTCTAACTTTACTTTAACTTATGTTTACATATTTTAAACTATACTTTACCATATGATAACATGTTAAACATGCCAATGCTTTATCTTACACACAAATTTCACCATAGAGCTTTATTCAAGGCATTCAACGAAAGCATACCAAATTCATAACTTTAGTGCATATTCACTACTTTAATCAATTTTCATTTTATTTTCATTTCTTTCTCTATCAATTCCATATCATATGGAATTTTGTTACCTATAAGACATTTCATTTCACATTCATCATGTTAAATTATTCATGCACCATATCTCATTCATGCATTTCATCCACTAATCAATCGTTCACTATAACGTATGCATAAAATGCATGTACATAGGAATACTATGTGTGTATGGATATGATAGTCTCCCCTTAGACAAAGGCAACCATCTTACACTCTTCTGGCTTATACAAAGTATAGGGATCAAACCCAATGCAATATCTCTCCTCTTATATGGTTGTAAGGATGTTGAACTCGATTGGACCCTACTGGTACTGGCCTAAACCCTTGCCAGGAATGAAGTTCATGTTATGCAACATCTTCTCCATAACGAGACTTAATTAGTATGAGTATAACTCAAGTTCTCTAATGGTAGTGATCTAAAAACCAGTCATGAGAGGAACATCCTCTTTGATACATGCTAAGGCAACCTCATCATCAATGGCAATAGTTACCATACCATCGTCATATGGAAACTTGATCTTCTGGTGTAAGGTAGATGGCACACCTCCTAATAGGTGGAACCATGACTGGCCTAATAGTAAATCAAATAACACAGGAATATTAAGGATTATGAACTCCACCACCGACTTGATTAGCCCGGTAGTAATAGTGGTAGTGAAGGTATCAGTAACCTCCCACTTAGACTCATCATATATCTTGATGATAGTATTAGATGGCTTCAAATCTGAAAGCTGAATCCTAAGCTTGGCCAACTCCTTGAGAGGATAAATATTGATACTAGAATCATCATCCACCATGATGTAAGGAGTGGAGAAGTTTATGATGTGTACCTTGATGAAGAGCACCTTATTGTGATGAATACCCTTAGCCTTAGGTACTGGCTTGGCTACCTTGGGGGTCCTGACTAACTCACCCTTCTTAGATTTCTAAACCTTTATTGATTCAAACTTAGAGGAACTCAGAGTAACTACAGACTCATCCTTTGAACTGTCATACCATCGATATCGAGTTAAAATTTGATAGAAGGTAGTTAAGCAATCTTCTTATTACCAAGGGGAGAGAAAGAATTAAAAGCCAAGGATTTTGGCAACCCTAATTAGATCATGTATGTATCGTTATCTTTGTGGTAGTTAGGTAACGGGTTTGTTTTTATTGAGGGTTTAGATTTGTTAAGATCTTTAAGCTCACTCGAATCAATGAGGTCTTAGATGACCCACTTGAGAGAGCAATAATCATCAGTTATGAGTTTATCTACTGAGGTTAGGGGTGGTGTTTGGAAGTTTTGCTCAAGAGGTTTAATAAGTTTGGCTTTGAGGAGATGCTTGAAGACCTTGGAAAGTGCCATCCCAAGACTTGAGTACCTCCGAGACTAGGTAGTGTTTCAGAGTATAGGGCTTGGTGCTTATAACACATTGATGTAGTAGGATTTGTGTTATGTTTGGGTGTATATGGTGGTTTTAGGTTTGATGAAGGAAGGCTCCTTCTTCTTCAGCCCCTTGATCTGCTTGATCTTCTGGTTAATTAAGTAGATGTCTTCAAAGGTATGAAAAGTTTGATACTTCAGCTTATCTTAGTATAGTGGTAGTGATCCCAAAATAAGATTATTGATCATGTCTAACTTGGATGGATTTTATTTGAAAGACTCGTTACCTCTTTGCTTAACCATCTCTAAATCTAGTAGAGTAACATCAAATTTGGATTTGAACTTGTATTGCTTGTAAAAAGTAGTGCTGATATGTATTGCCTTGTTGAGATTATGATACCGAGCCAACGTTAATCCCTCTAGTGAGGTAAAGAAAAGCCAGACTATCTACTATCTGATAAGTCTGTAGTGCTCATCATCATATTATAAGTCTTAAGATAATTCTTCAGATCCCCAACCATGCTATACTTAGGAACATCCAGGAGCTTGAACTTAGTAGGCAACCCTTTAATAGCCCAAACTGAGAACTCATTTCTTTGGTCTTCATAATAGACTGTAACTATTTTATCTCTTGTTCTAAAGTAGAGGTTTCAAACTTATAGACATCATGGATATTGAGTGAGACCTCATCATCTGTCTTAGTGTTATATAGATTGACTACTTTCCCTTTATCCTTCATAGGATGTAGTAAGGTGATAAATCTCCAGGACTCAGAGCTTCTCGTATCTGCTATTACAAAAGAGTCTTGAAGTCATTGGTCAATAGCTTAATTATAGACTGATCAATGAGCTACTAAACTATGATAAGTGAGGCATCATCAAGCATAGAGCAGAAAGTGTTTGATGGAGAAGCAACATTCTTAGCAGGCTATGAATTTGACATGGTATTCACATGATAAAGAGAGTTACCATGAATATATATGTATGCATATGTGATTGAGTATGATGCATATGATACAACACATAGGATGTATACATGACCTATGCTAAGAAACATCCCGCGTTATGGTTGTATAAGAAAGCGGTTAGTGAAAATCATGCATGAGCATACATGTATGCTTATTAGATAAAAAACATGAAAGGGTTAGTGAACACATAGAACACAGCAACACTCCCTACCACCCTTATACCTCCATGAAGATTGGTCGGTCCAAAATCTAGTAGGTGGGATACTAGCCTAGAGTTAAATTGGAAACTTAAGGCATAAAACTCTTAACATGTAAGGCAAGTAAAATATGATAGTTGCCTAATCATATAAGGGATTACAATTAAAATTTGACAGTATTTTAACATGATCATATTGCTATGATAAGAGAATGCTAATGGAATAGGTATGAGGTTATGCAACCAATATAGAATCATGAAAGGATTCTAACTCTTAGCAGAGTAAGATAGCATGATCATATTGCTAGGATAAGAGAATGCTAATTGGATAAGCATAAGGTATGCAACCAGCACAAAATCATAAGAGGATTTTGACTCTTAGCAAAGCAATACGATATGGGAAAAGTGGTCAGATTTAGGAAAATCCACTGATGAGATAGGGCATAAATCCACATTGCATGCAAATAAATGGTCCTAGTTTTAGAATGTTGCTATGGTTAACCATAGAATGTTACTATGGTTAGCTATATGGTTAACTAATGGACTTTAGTCCATTAGTCTAACTAAATGGAATCATTGATATAAGGCTAGCAAGTGGTGAAGGTAGACTTGCTTTCCCAAGAAGTTGAATCGAGTCCAAGGTACTTATTCATCCATAATCACTAGTTTGATATGGGATAAATGGTGGTTTGTAGGACAAAGAGTGGTGTGTAAATATAAACTATGCATATGATATGCAAATAAAATTACCTTGACTAGAATGGGAAAATTGATATGAAACTCTAAGATTTTAATGCCACCACACTTTCACCATAGGTCCTTAATGAAGTCACCACTATAGGCAGGGCTTTCATTACTACCCAAAGTTAGGCTTGTATTACACGAACCAAAGGCCCACTTAGAGCAAAAATACAATCTTCTTAAAAATACAATAATAGCATAGGCATGATATGGGAAAGATGACTTGGCATAGACATGACTTGTTAGATGACATGGTATAAGCATGACATGTGAAAGATGACATGGCATAGGCATGACATGTGAGATGACATAGCATAGGCATGAAATGTGAAAGATGACATGGCATAGGCATGATATGTGAGCTGATGTGGTATAAGCATGACATGTGAAAGATGACATAACATAAGCATGATATGTAAGATGACATGGCATAGGCGTGAAATGTGAGATGACATATGAGAGATAACATGGCATATGCATGAAATGACATAAGCATGACATATGAGATGATATGGCATAGGCATGACATATGTGATGACATAGCATAGGCATGATATGTAAAAGATTACATGCTATAGGTATGATATAGCATAGCATACATCATATAGCAAGGATAAAACAAGCATAGCAGCATGAATGAAAATTAATAATAATGGCACGAAGAAAGGAATCAAGGAAGATATGTGGAATACACAATGAAATAAAGCTAAATCATACATGCCAAGGAAATAAAATAAAGGCCTATTCTATTACAAAGGATCTTCAATGATACAAAAATCTAAGATGTTAAGCAACATCTCCTCCACTCAAGAAAATTCCTCGGACAGTATGAGCCAACAATGCATGAATGGAAAATGCAAAATAGATATATAATCGTTAGTGGTAAACAAAATTTGGGATTAGATTGACCAATTCAATTTCATACGAAAGCATGAATCAAAGGCCAAAGTCCAATGAATGTAATGGCAATAATAATAAAAAAATGCAACAATAAATATGAGTTGGGTTATGAAAATCATGAAAAAATAATCAATTTTAGGCAAAATCAATCAACAACATAATTGGAAGATTCTAAGGTCACATGTAGCATCACTTAGAAATAAATCAACATTCAATTAAGCTAAACATATCAAGATATAAATAAATCACAATTAAAATGGCATTAATTGAGAAAAATAAGCAACATATATTATTTAATGGTAAAATCAAGTGAAATTGATTATGGTATAATGAATTGGGGGACTCTAACATCATTTAATGTCAATTAAAAGTAGAAAATAGATCGAACTCAAGCCAATCATATTAATCACCATAAATTAATAAATTAAATAAGCATTTAACATGAAAAAATTAGTTTTGAAACCAAATTTAATGATGTAGAATCAGTGTATAATGAATTTAGATCATTAGGGTTATTGTGAAACCTCTAATGCTACTAAAAACTTTGATAAATGAGTGAAAATAAGTGAAAAATGAGTGAAAAACATGATTTTCTTTGAAATCTAGTAACTATGTATGCCATACATAGATGGATGTGCATCATACATAGGCTATGTATGGCACACATAGTGTGTTGTACACAACTATAACATGTAGTAAATAAAGGAAAATGCATTTTTAAGCAAGAATATAAAATAAATTATAAATCTCAGTAGATATATGACTATTAAAGATCATTTAAGCTATGTAGGAGCATTAAATAAAGCCAAATCACCAAACCCATAAAGAAATCAAGAAGAAAATAGGAAGAGAATAGGCATTCTACACTCACCAAGTGATTAGCTTTTGAAATCTTTATTCTAAACATGATTATAGATTTAAGAGAGGATTCATTAGTCACTAATCTTATAGTAATTACTTAATTAAGTGCTCAATTAAGTGAGTACTAAATTTAGCAAAGTTTAGGTGGATTTTATGAATTTTGAACCTCTTTTCCATAAATACAAGGCATATATTTATAGGAATGAGTCATGGGTTATCAAAGAATTGACAAACAATGTGGGATTCTAGAAAATTATGCAGGATATATGCAACATATAGTGCTATATGCATAGTATATAGTGTTATATGAAGCATATAGCCCAAAAAAAGGCTATATGCATAGCATGTAGCAGTATATGTCTAGCATGATGCATTTTTAACCTATGTCTATCACCCAATGTGAGTGCATTGGGATGTGCATCATATGTCAAACAAGCATCATTTGAGTCATAAATACATGGGGACATATGGAGCATATAAGATTTGCATGGGAAGAGGCCACACAATATGTAGCATTATATGCTCCTCGCATTAGAAAATACATGCTACATGGTCCGCCTTCCACCAGTAAAATGTAATATGCTCCACATGTCTAGAGCACTTGTGAGAGGCTAAAAGGCATGTATATAAATTGGGGTCGACATCGAGGATTTGTACCAAGCCAAATCAAAGAAAATCTAAAATTAAAGTACGTAGGTGAAAAGTCAAGGTCAACACTTACCTTATTGGTTTATCATAGTTACTTTTTTTAGTATAAATACATGATCATTTTAAATGGTTTAAACATAATAAATACTCAAACAAACATTGGTATATCTAAAATATTTTATAAGAGCTTCATATTGATTATTCACTCATAAACATTTTATAAGAATTTATACTAGGATTATGGGAATTTCATTCAACTTACTTTATTCATTTTTAAAGGATCACAAACATGTTATATTAGCTTTATTAAGAAGTGATAGTAGAATGCTTCGGAAAGACTATCAAGTTAGCCTATTTATTAAAACTTGAAGAGGTAACAAGTGAGCTTGTTAAAATTTGTGATTGTAAAGGTTAGCCTAGAAAATTTATTGTAGTGATTCTTTTAATGGAGCCCTAAAATATTGATTTTGAGAGAGTGGATATAGGCATTAAACCAAACCACTATAATTTATAATTTTGATTGTATTCTCTTTATTCTTTAATTTTTAGCATATTTTTTTGAATCATCCATTATTTTAATAATCTTTTAAACTATTTAAAAGCTATTATAAAAAATATATTTTAGTGTTTACCTAGATTGATTTACTTGGCTTTCCAAATGGAGACATCTTTAAAAGGAATTTTACTTATTATTTTATTTTTCACATCATCAAAATTAGGGTACTAATTTTCTTGATATTAGCATGCTAATTTCTCTTAATATATATATATATATATATATATATATATATATTTGATTTTATTTTATTTATTTTAAATTTATTTTAAAAGCTAATTCACCCTTTCTTGGCTACTACTTTAGGACTAAACTTTAATATAAAAGTTTATCTCTATGTATAAGGTTTAATAACCTTTTAGGCATTCAATGGTAACTAATTCAAATAGTAATATCAATATTGTTCTTAATGTTAAAAGATAATCTATAACAAGCCCTCCTTTATTCAACGAATATAACTAAGTTCTTACTTGTATTATAGCTCAACAGATTTGGAAGAAACTTAAGGACATTTACGTAGGAATTAATCAAGTAAAAGAATCAAAGATAAAAATGCTATGACATGATTATGAGATGTTTAATATGAAAGTTGATGAAAATATTTCTCAAATGAATACTAGGTTTATAGATTATCAATAGATTGAAGAATCTTGGAAAAGATCTTTCAGAGGAAGAATAAGTGAAGAAAATATTAAGATCAGTACCAAAAAGATAGGAATCAAGAGTGATAGTTCTATTTGAAGTTAAATGTTTTTTAAAGTTCACTTACAATGAACTTATTAGCTCTTTCCTCAAGCATAAGATATTATTAGATAAAAAGAAAGATCAAACTAAAGAGAAAAATATAAAAGCTATTACACTTAAGGCTTTATTAAATGATTATAGCTCGAGTGGTGATCAAGATGTAGCCATGCTTGCTCGTCGATTTTAAGAAGTTTTTCAAAAAGGCTCATAAGTATTCCAAAAGAAGAAATAAAAGAAGATTTCATTTAAAGGATGAACAACACTAAAAGAAAGAGCAAAACGATGTTATTGATTATAAGTATAACAAACCTAGGCATATCAAGCCAAATTATCCAAAATTAAAAATGAAAGATTCAACAAAGAAAAAACTTTGGTTGCTACATGAGATGATAATAATGAATTAAGTTTTGAATTTGAATTAGAAAAAAAAGTGGCAAACATAAGTTTCATGATAAAGAGTGATGATGAGAGTCAAAGTAATGATGGTCAATAAGAGGTGTGTAAATCATCTTTATCTTATCATGATTTTGAAAAAAGATTTCAAGAATTATATTTTGAATTTTCTAAATTAGGCAAGAAATATTTTATTTTAAAAAAAGTTTTAAAATTTATTTAAGGTGAAAATTTTATCGTAATGAATGAAAAATAAAACTAGAATCCAAAATTAACCAATAAATTTTGGATAATAGTATTTTGAAAATGGATCTTCAGAATTTAAATAATGAGAAATAAATTTACAAGAAAAGGCTATAATCTTTGAAAGAAAAGTAAGTTTATGAATATTTGTTTTAAATATTAAAAGAAAAAAATATTTCTCGAAACATAATTTCTCTTTTAATTCAAATAAAAAAAATGTTTTATCATAATTATTTTAAGCATTATTCTTATAGATGTGGTTTTAAGAAGGATTTATTCAAAAGTATAAAGGTTTTGGTACCAAAAGAGACTCAAGCTTGCACTAACATCAAAGGACCAAATACACATTAAGTACTTAAAAATTACTAGTAAAATTGTAGGTTTGTGTAACTAAGTAAGCATGATTTAGAAAAATGGTATATGGATAGTGCTTATTCTAGGCACATGACTAGTGACAAAAATAAATTCACTAAAATAATAATGAAAGAGAATGATAATCTTAGATTTAAGGATAAAAGAAAAGGAAAAATCATTAGAAAAGGAGATATTGGATCAAAACCTTGAATTAAGGATGTATCCTCAATTAAAGAACTTAAATTCAATCTCCTAATCATAAGTTAATTGTATGAGAAAGGTAAGAGAGTTATTTCTGAATCTACTCATTATTAAGTGTAAAGTGTTTATGATAATCATACTTTCTTTATTGGTAAAAGACATGAAAATGTGTATTCAGTTTATTTAAATGATATTAATGAAAAATGTTTAATTTCATATCATGATGAGAGTTGATTATGACATCATATATTAGATCATGCAAGCATGTCATTTGATTTCAAAACTTTCAAAGAAAAATTTGGTTCATGGTTTACCAAAATTGAAATTTGAAAAAGATCATATTTATGATGCATGTCAACTTAGTAAGCAAACTAGAACATCTTTTAAAAGTAAAGGTATGATTTCTACAACTAAACCATTCAAAATTTTACATTTTGATTCATTTGTTCCCTTTTCACCAACTAGTCTTAGAGGTAAATCATATGTTGTTGTAATTATTGATGATTTTTCAAGGTTTACATGGACCATCATCCTAACTCATAAGGATGAGGCACTTAATCAAAAATTAGTAAGATTACAAAATTATCTCTATAAGGAGTGACCATGGAAGGGAATTTAAAAATAAATCCATTAAGGACTATTGTAATGAACACGATATTACTCATAACTTTCAGCACCAAGAACTTCATAATAAAATGGAGAGGTAGAAAGGAAGAATCAAATGCTACAAGAGATAACAAGAATAATGTTAAGTGAAAGAAAATTTCCAAAATATTTTTTGGGCAAAGTAATTAACACATCATGTTATATTCTTAATTGAGCATTGGTAAGATTAGATTTAAAGAAAATACAATATGAACTTATGAAAGGTAGAAAACTCAATATAAGTTATCTTCATGTGTTCGGTTGTAAATGTTTTATGTTGAATAATTGTAAGTCTCAACTTACTAAATTTGTTATTAAATTAGATGAAAGAATATTTCTTAGCTATTATACTCAAAGTAAAGCCTAAAGAGTATTTAATAAATAGTCTAATATTGTAGAATAATCTATCCATGTGACCTTTGATGAAACTAATCAATCTTTACCTAGTAAAGAATCTATCGATGATGACCTCGTAAGAAATAGCTCGTAATATATCAATATGCTAAATTTATCCCAACAGAGGAAAAATAATCGATTAAGATATGTAGTGAACAAAAAACATGGAACTAATTAAAGAAAATCATGATCTTTATAAGGATTGGAAATACCATAAAAATCATTCAAAAGAAGACTTCCTAACAAGTTCATTCAAGAAAATAATGATACGAGCAGAATAAAGGAATGTTATGAGAAACAGGGTAATGTAAAAATGTTTTTAAAGCATAAAAAATGAGAGTTTGATTAATGCAATGCAAGAGTAGCTAAACCAATTCAAATTCAAGAAAGTATGGACATTTGTACTTAAGCCTAAAGTTTATTCAACCATTAGTACAAGATAGGTATTCTAAAATAAACTTCATGAGAAAGGTAATATGGTTCAAAATAAGGCAATCTTCATTGCTCAAGTTTATAACTAAGAAGAAGGTATCAATTTTATTGAAACTTTTGCTCGA
Source organism: Dalechampia spathulata (assembly GCA_948192965.1). Taxonomy (NCBI): domain Eukaryota; kingdom Viridiplantae; phylum Streptophyta; class Magnoliopsida; order Malpighiales; family Euphorbiaceae; genus Dalechampia; species Dalechampia spathulata. The sequence goes on along the minus strand of CANYBF011052403.1, from coordinate 9,323 downwards.
GTTGCTAGAATATAAGCCATTCGACTTTTATGTTCATTTGCATCATATAAAAATTTTATGTTTTACAAATGGATGTAAAAGGTTTTTTTTTAAATGGTTTATAAATGAAGAACTTTATATGAAACAACCACTTATTTTGAAGATTTTAAAATCTAAATCATGATTTAAAGCTAATGAAAGCCTTATATAATCTTAAGCAAGCTCTTAAAGCCTACTATGATAGACTTTGTACATTTTTGTTAAAAAATAGGTTTATAAAAGGAAAAGTTTATACAACTTTATTTATTAAAAATCATAAACATGATCTATTAATTGTGCAAATAAATTTTGATGATATCTTTATGGATTTATTAATAATTTTATGTGTAGGGAATTTTTCAATTTTGATGCAAAAGGAATTGGAAATGATTATGATAGGAGAGCTTACATTTTTATTAAACTATTAAATAAAATAATAAAGAAATTTTTATCAATCAAGTCAAGTATACAAAAGAACTTTTAAAGAAATTTAAAATAGATAATGTTAAACCTTATGAAACTCTAATGAGTCCCACAATAAAAATGGAGAAAGATGGAAAGGTAAAAGTGTTGATATCAAAATGTACCAAGGTATGATTGGTTCTCTTCTCTACTAAATGATAAGCAAGCTCAATATTCACTTTAGTATATGTTTAAGTGCAAGATTTCAAGCTAATTGTAAAGAATCATAATTAATTGCTATTAAAAGAATTCTTCATTATCTTGGAAGAACTTAAGACTTAAGTCTTTGATATCCTAAAAATATTACAATTGATTTTGTTAGGTATAATGATGCTAATTTTATATGTGGTTAAACTGATAAAAAAAGCCATTTGGAACATGTTAGATTCTTGGTCATTGTTTAAATCTCATGGTTCAATAAAAAGGCAAACATTAGTTGACTTATCAACCACTAAAGTTGAATATATTTTAGCCATAAGTTGTGTAGCATAAATCTTATAGATGAAACAATAATTGAAAGACTATGGATTGAAGAACATCAAATTTCCATTTTATTATCATAACACAAGTGTAACCAATTTATCCAAAATCACATGCAAAATTCATAGATAAAACATATTGAGATTTGATATCACTTCATAAGAAATCATATTAAAAAGGTGACATTGAAATTATTTTATGCCTATTGAAAATCAACTTATTGACACATTCATTAAACCATTAAGTGATGATAAATTTATCACATTAAGAAGATAACTTAGTATATGTATTCTTGATTCTTAATATTTAAAGTAACAAATTACATCTCATGTATTTTTGTTATATTACATTCATTTTTTAGTATGCTAATTTGACATTATTTAGTATGCTAATTTGTTCTTGAGATAAATTGTTTAAATTTTTGAAAATCTTTCCATATTATATGTTTTTAAAAATATTCACATGTTAAAATGCTTTTTAAATGTTTTCTTATTTTAATATTTTATTTTTCAAAAAGTTTTTGAATTTTATATTTTTGATTTTATAGGAGATTTATCATTAATGACTATATCTTTCCATATTTTATTTTTCAAATCTCAAAAAGGCATTTATTGAGGAAGAGAAATTGTTAAATAATTCCATCATCTTTAATTTCTTTCATATTCCCTCTTCTAAAAATCCTAAACTACTAAATAGGCAAGAAAAGAATCGCTCAATCTCCCTTTACCATCGTCAAGATGAAACAAAAAGTTGAGGATGATAATCTTACCTTCTCCTTAAACAAACTCATCCTTTCTAGGTTTATCAAATAGAATGAATTAGTAAAGATGTTTTGGAATATTGAGTCTAATCCAATATTAAAATAGGAACTGGTATTTTGAGTCAACGAGGTAGTTTATTATAATTTTTGCTCACCATTTCTATAGCACTCTTGATGTGGTGATTAAGGATCAACTTTATAGATTTTTATTGAAGAAGAAAGTCTATATGTTCATATCACAAGATTTGGAGGAAGTGTTCAATATATAGAATGTAAGAGGAGTAAAAATTAGAAGAATAAAATAAATCAAGAAGTTTAAAGATTTTAATAAGCTCAAAGCCATTAAACTAATTTCAAGTAATAAAAACATCTTTGTCAAAAGCTAAGTCAATTCAAGTTCTCTAAATAATTATGTATACATGCTTCATAAACTGCTTACTTATTTTTTATTATTGAGATATGGAAGCTTCACTTACATGAGTGATGTAGAAATTTATGTTATGTGGTATTTAATTATAAAGAAGCATATCAATCTATGTCATTTAATGATTGTATGCATAAGTAATGTTTCTAGGTCAAAGAGGTTATTGTTTAATATGTTTTTGATAATGTTATTTAAACATCTTAAAATCAATTTGAGTGATGAAGTGTTTAATAGTCTAAAAAGGAATGACATATTGAATGCTTTATATTACACCCACATTCAGAGCATCCTTATGTGCTTGCATTTTATGCATGGATATGCAATGATCCATGAATGCTTTGATATACTACGTGTACTGTTGAATGTGTTAAAGATAAAGAAAATTCCATGTGATATGGAATTTATAGATAAAAGAATGAAAAGAAAGTAAAAACATGATTAAGGTGATGAAAATGAGTTATATATGCCTTATAATGTGCATTTAGAATGTTTTCTTGAATGCCTTAAATGAAGCCTTATGATGGAATTTATAAGTGAAATGTGATGCTTTGGCATGCTAGGCATGTTATTTTATGAGAATTTATATGTTAAAATGTATAAATAAAAGTGTAGGTGAAGTTAGAATTAAAAATATGTTAAGGAGTAATTTAGGACATAAATGTCATTTCATATAAAGGTGAAGGGTAAATATTGAAACTAAAATTTATGTATGTATGTGGCAATGTTATGTTATGTATGACATGTATGTTATGATGGTTATTTCATGTATGTTTTTGAAGAAATAAATAAATAAAAGATGAAGAAGTAAAGTTAAATAAGTAAACTACTAGAGTGTTGACAAGTGTCAACATATGATTGGTTCCTTCTTTGAATTTGTATTAAATCAAATAAATACCAATTAAAAGGGAAATATGGGTAGTTTTTGTGTATTTCTTCCTCCCCCAATTCGAAATGCTCCTCTTCTCCTCCTCTTTTGCTTCTAGTTTAGAGAAAATCACTTTTCCAAGGTAATTTCTTAGGTAGATTTCATTTTTCATGGTGTTTTTATCTAGTTTTTATTGTGTGCATGCTTCTTGCTTCTTATTCTTTTCTATGGTTCATGTTTAAATCATGTGAGGGTTTTTTCCAAGGTGATAAATAATACATATATGCATGAAATTTGGTGGAAGAATGGAAGAAAATGAAAGAAGAGTGTCAAAAATGTATGTTTGAAGCAACTGAAATAAGTTTTATATGTGTATGAATTTTTCCATGAAAACCTTAAAGAGAACTACATGTAAATGACTCTTAATTTTTGTTTTAAGTATGTATAAGGTGCTTAAGGTGATTAATTATGATGAAGAACATGAAAAATGCATGAAAGGTGGAAGAAAATTTAAGTCATGATGGAAATGAAATTGCTGCTCAACTTGAAGAAATTTCAGTTTCTTGGGTTTTAATTTGGTAGAAGTGTGTCATGCATTGCTTTATGATTAAACATAATTGAATATGATGTTGAGATCATGAAAATGAAGTTTGGTTGCATGTAAAATGAAATTATAATATGAAAATGCTAAGGTGTTTATAAAGGGGGTAGCATAGATGCATGCTTTGTGTAACTTATTTTTAATTGAATTTAAGTGCATGATTGCTAGTCAATTAGGTCTAAAATTGTGTGTAACATGTATATGCATGTGTACAATTAGAATGGCATGATTTCAAGGTGGGTTGGATATTAAATGAGAAAGGTATGCATAGAAGCACATAAAAGGTAGCATATATGATACTTATGTGTCTTATGTAAAAATTATGTACTATGTAAGTTGTGGATATTTATTTGTAAAACTAATTATATTGATCAAATTTATAACTTAGGAGAACATGTTCATTCATTAAAAGTGGACAAATGAATACATTATGATGAAGGGAAAAATTGTATAAGTTAATAGTATGCTAAGAATGTGTATTTTAGTGTATTATGAAAAAGTGTAACTTTGAATGGGCTATTTGCATGCAAAATGATAAGTAAGCTTTAATGTAAGTTTATGTTCTATTCATAGGAGTGTGTGGTGTCAAAATATGTAAGGTTGTGCAAGTGAATAATTGATTACAAGTCTATTTTAAGTGAAGTATGTTAATATATGCAAAAACCAAATTTTACAGTCAGAATTTAAGGGTATGTGGCAAATCAACTTTTGACTGCCTTAATGATGTCCAAAAATTGCATATGATAGCTAAAATTAAAGGTTATTGAGTCTAGTTTCTAATGTTGCTTAATTTTGATGTCATTTGGTTATACAAAATTGGGATGGCATGTACAGAGGTACAGAAATGGAAATCAAAAATTTATGGTTTTGACATATGAACTTGCATACTTTAATTGCATATGGTCTGAAACCTTATTTTCAATGACTAATACTTTAATATATGTATAAGATGGAGACCTATATGTGAGTGCTATGCATGGTTAATGAATTGTTCCATAATACCACCAAGAAGGTATGAACATAATGAATGAAACATGAAGAATTCATGAAAGAAAATGACTACATGAATAGTACACCTTACCATATGAATAATAATATGCCTAGTATGTTTCGGTACCTTAATGAATGCATATTCCTAGTTTCCAAATTTAAAGTAATGCACACTTAGACCTCATTACTCTATCTTATACATATGTATACATACTTAGAGGTATAAAATGACCTTAATGCATTATATTCAAAACATAAATGCTAAGTGCTTTATACATGCCTAATGGATCAAAACATATACCTTACATGCTATTATGCCTAAGTATGACTAATATGGATACTTTAACATTAATGTATGAGTGAGTTAAGGTATATATAAGATTAATAGCATATATTGTTATCAAAAGGAGACCTATAGTACTTATATACATTCATGTAAGCAGTATTGACTAATACACCAAGAATGACAAAAATACTAAAATAACCATTATAAGTGAAATGTGGAATACTATAAGATGAATTCATCCTTACATGTTGAAGATGAATTAAAGTGAAACTCTGGCTACATATTATAAATAGATGTGAATGCTTACAGGTGATAGATTACATGGATAATATGAATAACTTCATAAATACTATTGGCTATAGGAATAATAAAAATTATATGGATGCATTAACATACTAAATGCTTGATTAAACCATGAATATGCATGTGTATGGTTAATGTATGCATATACAAATGGTTGTAAAGATGTGTTATGTCATGAAATGTATTATAAGGGCATGGCCTTTATGAAATACCTAAAATACAAAAGTGAAGATCCTATATGCATGATATTGATTTATATTCTTAAGTTAAGTACAATTATGCTTATATAAGAATGTTTAAGAACTAAAACAATGTGAATGACTTATATTATACATTAAGTGCATTAAGTAAAGATGATATGCATATAATGACTATTTTAATACATTATATACTTAAATTATTTTATGAAAAACATGGTAAAACATAAAGAAGAGGTAAATGACTAATGGATCACTTGTTAAAGTTTAAAGATCGTATGTTACATTGAACATGTTAGATGATATCTAAAGACATGAAAAGAGTATAAATGACCCTAGTTGACCTATACAAGCATAATATGGAATGAAATGCAAGAATATACATATGATCTCTACATGTTACATGATTCATTCTTTGAAATTAAAGTATGATATCTTAATATGGCTAAATGCTTTAATGGTGTTATGGATTTTATTCTTAAATGCTTGAATGATAATGATTCCATAGGCATTACTAAAGGAACAAAAGTAGCATTAGTTCATCATGGATACAATGGAATCGTAAAACAGGTTTGTGCTATTTATTAGTTGATTCCTTATTAGTGGATCAGTGGGTAAGTTATTAACTTAACTTGATATTAACTTGTAGTTACATGATTTTTTTGATTTTTTTGCTACACTATGAAAATGAATGATCAATGTTAAATTAACAATAATTGCTAAAGAGTATAGTTTACTAATGTATGTCAATTTGCATGATTATTTTAATTATTGTTAGTTAGTAATCGATGTCTATTATTATGTTTTACTTTTATTTGTTAGAATTTGATATGTTTGTTGAGTGTGTAGAGTTAGGGAAGCATTCAAGGAGAAATGAAGCATTTTGGGACTTAAAGACACAAGTCACGACCGGGACATTCAAAGTAACGATCGTGATAGAAGCCAAGAGAAGAGAAGAGGAGCTAAATTTTCTATCACGATTATGACATCCAAAGTCACAATCATGACAGAAGTATATCAAGCCCAACAAAGCAACTTTAGCAAGTCATGATCGTGACTTACAAAGTCATGATCATGACTTCTTAATTATTAGCCATTTAAAGCACCATTTCTGTAGAAGATTGAGTGGCAGGAATGGGTTCCATGGGAAGAGCAAGAACAAAAGGCTTTAAAGGAGATTTAATAGGTAGTGAAATCCATAACATGGGCAAAGATATAGATAAATTGAAGATAAGGCAAGGTGTGACCCTTACTCAAGAGATAAAAGGAGATAGCAAGATGGTGGTTAGGGTATGCAGTTGGAGAGACCATTCCCATACGGGATTTACACTTCAATTGACATTGTTTTCTTTTTGTAGAGTGTTCTTCCTTTATTTCTTTATCTTTTCTTATATTTCTCTTAAGCCATGAGTGGCTAAGTACTCTGCTCTAGGAATTAAATTCTAAAATCCCTTGCAAAGATAACTAATTATGCTTGATATTTTACTATGACTATTTAATTCTAATATTGGAGTTAGAAATAAAATATTATGCTTTATGATTACAACGAGAGTTGGATTATAGAATGTTTGAATATTGAGAAGTGTTTAATTCTAAAGATTAGCTTTCTAAATTATATCTTATGCTTTGTAATTGCAATGAGAGTTGAATTATAGAATGCTTATACATTCAAGTTAGGTAGATATGTATGAAAGATCTACATGTTCCTAGCTTCTGTATGATTACTTAATAGTTTATTTAATTGAGGGAAATAGATCAAGAGAGTGATTCTAAAGTTAAAAGAAATCTAGTCGATTTTTCCTTGAGAAAGGGGGATCTATGCTTTTAGATATCTTGGGTAGTAATGAGCACATGACTGTAGTTTAAGCTTGGTGATTATTATTTCAATTCTTATGCTTCTTAATTTTGTTTTCACCTTTTAATGTTGCTCTATTCTTGCTTCTTTAAATACTTGATCTGTAATTGATTTACTACTTATGATACATTAAACCCTTATTGATTGCTTAAATAAGTTAGAAATCAAAAATAGTGGTGGATAAATACCTTATCCTTCTGGGATCGATATCTTACTATAATTACCTGTATGCTTACAGTAAAGTAATGATCAAAACTACTATCATTTCATATCACACCAAGGGACGATCAAGTTTTTGATGCTGTTGCCAAGGAAAATATGTTTAACATCAGTATTAGAGATTATAATTTGATTTAAGTATTTTATTTTAATTTTATAGGTGTATGAGTAGAAGAAAATTCAAGAACTCCCAATCACCACTTCAAGAGGTCTACGAAGATCTAACAAGATTTGAAAGGGAGAACCAAAGAGCTGCTCAAGAAAGAACTGTGTAGGAAAATCCAATAGAAATGGCAGAAGGACAAAGGACATTGATGGATGTAGTCAGGCCAGGTTTTTACGCTAACCAATAAAGCATACTTGTTGCAGCCAACAACTTTGAAATAAAACCAGCTCTACTGCAAATATTATAGTCTTCAATACATTTTTTTTGGTTTAGCAAATGAAGATCCTAATGCTCATATCTTAAATTTGCTAGAGATTTATGATACATTTAGGTATAATGGTATGATGGAAGATGTGATCCAACTGTGTCTATTTCCATTTATATTGAGAGATAAGGTAAAGATTTGGCTGAATTCATTGACCCCAGGATCCATCACTAATTGGGACCAGTTGGTACAAGTTTTCCTAGCCAAATACTTTCCCTTGGCGAAAATAACAAAGATCATCAAGAAAATTACTAATTTTCAGCAGATGGACAATGAGTCTCTATGAAACATGGGAAAGATTTAAGAAGCTTCAAAGGAGGTGTCCTCATCATAATTTGCCTAAAGAATTGTTGCTCCAAACATTTTACAATGGAGTCAATACAACTACAAGAGGGACCATTCATGCAGTAGTCGGAGGGTCCCTTATGAAGAAGACAATCAAGGCAGCATATGAACTGCTAGAGGAAATGGTAGCCACAAATGCATTATGGGCATTGGATAGATCCTATATGGTAATTAAAGAACATAAAGGTGTATTATCATTAGATGATGTCACTACTTTGAAGGTTGAAGTTGCAAATTTGACGAAGCAAATCAGCAACTTATCAAAAATTTCAAGTTCATGTGAGCTGTGTGGGCAATCAGGACATGTTATTAATGATTGTAATGTGTGTGAGAATGTGGAGTAGGCTAATTTCATAGAAAATATACCACACTCCATGGGAAGACAAGGTAACAACCCTTACTCCAATACTTATAATCCAAGATAGTGGAACCATCCAAATTTTTCATAGAGTAACAATGCAAGAAATGTTCAAAAGACATAACCAGTTCATGGAGATGCTAGGAACAAAGCTAACAAGCCAGGAGGAATCACAAAAAAGAATGGAGGCTAAATTTGATCAAATAACTGTTAGTTTGCTATATTATTAAGCAATGGAAGAAATTTACAATTTTTATTTAAATTAGCAAACCAAGAGAAGATCTTTGCATCAAAACACATGAAAACCAAATTAGAGATTAGATATGGCATAAGATAGTAACTCTTACATATCAATGCAGTTCTCCTTCATTCTTGATCTCTATGCCGTTTATGGTTGTAGTAAACCAAAAACCACCAAAGTAGGTAGCCTCCAACAGTATCCACATAAAAATAAGGGAATCCAAGCAAGCAACGATTGCTTCTATCTCCTTTCCTGTGAACTAGCAAAGAAAAAGAAGAAACTTATGGTATTTTTCTTCTTCCTCATAATTGCTCTTGTGAAGGCAGAATTCTCCCTTTCTAGAAGGAGGTATGTTTCGGCCAAAGGAAGAAAAATGAGTGGCTTAACCTAATTTTGAGTTATAACAACATATTTATACTCCAAAAATTAGGTTAAGCTGAAACCCTTTCAGCTTAAATCAAGTCTGGGCCCATCTGTGACTAATATGG
>CANYBF011052241.1:0-19845 GCA_948192965.1 Dalechampia spathulata | reverse complement strand
CAAGAAATGCATCTTTTCTTTTTGTTCCTTCCTTTGTAACGACTCGTGACAGATTTCACGAGTCGTGTACCTTGCTTTGATCGCTATTCTTTCTTACTTAGCTATTTTTCACCTGTTTTTCCTGCAAATTCACTCAAATTGCCCTCAAAACAATATTTTGGGACTTCTCACCAACAAATTTAGTAAAACAATGAAAATATACAAAACACTTAGTAAAACTTAAAGAAAACTAAAACAAAATACTTAAAACATATATGAAATGATTATGAAAAAGCAACATAAAAACATGTGATCAATAGTATAGAGATTGATTTATTGGTCATTGGCAAGTCATTGAGGTAAGTCAAATTCTGTTAAGTTTGATATTATTTTGACTTCTGCTGAGTCTATCACTGACTGTATGTATTGATCTTGTAGATCATGACTTATGAGTTTTGGTTGCTGCCAAAGCCTGAGATCTTATATAAACTACCATTTGACTTTCCATGTATCCAAGCGTGATGTTTATCATGTTGAAGGCTCCGCTACACCATGGATGAGTTGAGAGAGCATCTCAATGACTTGACCTGGGATCAGGTAAGAAGAAAACAATTTTGTTAGTACAAAATTAAATTGAGCTAGTTTAAAAAATACCTGAGTAGGCATTTGATTCTCTATCATTGTTATTTCGAATAAATTTGCCCTAATCCCTGGAGTAATATGTTCTCATGTTTGGAATACTTAACCAGTTCATTTGTCATGAGTGTCACATGCTACTAGAGAGCCCTGAGTATCAGCTTTTCTATCTAAGTGAGAGCATCGGCAACTAACAGCTAGGGCTAGAGGGACATGTGGAGCCTGCTACACCACCATGAGCTATGTTTTGGGCAGCCTTTACTAACACAGACCCAAAGGTGATTGCTACACTGACTAGTATTCCTGGGTAAGAGCATTTATCAAAGTCACCGGTGGACTACTAGTCCTTCATCCAGATATGACTATTAGGGCTTGTTAAGCTGTCTACATGCCAAGGCCAACATGATAGAGTAAGCAGATCTAGTAGCAGACCCGACACTTCTGGTGGTAGAGGCAGACACCATGGTTCACCAACTATTGGTAGTTTATGAAGTAACGGCACCTTGAAGAGATTGTGCAGTGCTGCATTTGAAGTGACACCATTGAGACCAGACCCCAACACTCTAGATGTGCCTCCAATATATGATCATCTGCAGAGCTTCATTGAGGATTAGCTGATATGGCCTTATAACCCATTGATCTATACTTATGACAAGCTCAACCACCCATATGAGACATCCTTCATGGTGCTAATGAGGGATGAGATTGAGTTTATGTTGTCAAACACCACTCAAGTGAGTTGATGAAGTGCATTAGCATGCTATTGATTTTGCTGATCTGACATGTGTTTAACATATAAAGGTGCCTCGGGATGCTATGGTTGATGCTACAAGATTGTTGATGGGATTGTGTTGCTACCATAGGTCTAAGATACAGGATGTCTAGGTAAGCACCTATTATGATTATGATCATGATGCCTATACATGGATACATGACCTATATGCCTATATGCTTGTGTTAATATAGAAGAGTTGGTGCTTAGAGCAAGAAAAGTGAAATCATTATGCTAGGATGACTACGCAGATGGGTAGAGAGATCACTTGGCTGAGAGTACACCTGGAGCAGTATAACATTAAGGTTCCCAACAATCCTAGTCTAGATGAGGAGCAATCAGAGATGACAATGCATAGAGAATACATGATATCTAATTCCATATGCATGGTATCTTGTGGATTTATAGTGAAACCCAAGATGCTTGCTACCATTATTCTTCTACAAGAATAATATGCATTACGCTTCTCTGTTAAAACATAACTCATCTATTCTTCCATACATGAATAGATCATGACTCAACAATCACTTTCTTCTTTCCGTACTGTTTCTCGCCAATGGGGCGACATTGAGTGGAGTCAACTGAGAGAGTTCAAACTCTAGTATCTAAAGACTTTTCAACAGGTCTCCATCAACATTGATTTTCTGTATACTGTTGTGTAATTCTAGGATCCAGCAATCCATGTCTTCTGATTTGGACAAGTGGAGTTGAGTTCGATGTATGAGGAGTTTATTGCTATCCTCAGAGTCACATGTAGCATGATGATGATACTGATAGTGTTGGCACCTACTAGAGATGCAGTTCCATATCTAATCAGTGCATTCAACATTAGCCTTACAATAGTGAGGCCACTATTAACTATAAAGGGCTCTATAGATCTCACTGCTCTCTTCTGACTGTGCGCCCACAAGCTGATGATTACCCTTTCATGGCTGAGAGTAGTAGGATTTGAACTGTTGGAGTAATTAAAATGGCATTAATTGAGAATTAAATGATTTAATGGTAAAATCATCAATAATTGATCATGGCACAATGAATTCAAAGTCATTAATATCATATAAATTGCAATTATAGATAACAAACTCAACCAATCAAAGCCAATCATATCAAACATCATAAATCAATAAATTAAATAAGCATTCAACTTGAAAAATTAATTTTGTAGCCAAAATTAATGAAATGTGATCAATGTATGATAAATTCAGATCTTTAAGGATACTATGAAGCCTTTAATGCTACTGAAAACTTCATTAATCAAGCAAAATCAAGTGGAAAATGAAAAAAATTTTGAATTTCTGGGATTTTAGCATCTATGTGCACCATACATAGATGGATATGCATAGTACATAGGCTATGTGTAGCATACATAGAGTGATGTGTGCAGCATATAGCTGAACCAGAATGAAAGAAAATCAAGTTTTAATGCTAAAACACAAACCAAATCATAGCTTTTAGCAAATTTATGACTGTCATAGATCATTTAAGCTACGAAATAAGCTTAAATGCTATTGTTACATTCATAATTAAAGCCAATATTGAAAAGTCAACCAAAAATCACAAACCCATAATGAAATTAAGAAGAAAAGGAGAAGAGAATAAGCATTCAACTCACCAAAGTAGGATTTGCTTCTAAGATCTTGATTCCAAACTTGATTAAAGATTTAAGTAGGATTAATTAGTCTCTAATCCTAGATTAATTACTTAATTAAGGGTTTAATTTAACATGGATTAAATTTGATAGAGTTTAGGTATATTTTATGAATTTTATACCTTTTTTCCATAAATACAAGGCTTGTATTTATAGGTAAAGGGCATGGGATCAAGGAAATCATATTAGTAATGTGGGATTCTTGAAATTTTTGAGCCATGTTCACTACACATAGTGCTATATGTGCAGTATATAGGCCAAAAAAAGGCTATATGCACATCATATAGCAGCAGATGTCTAACATGATCAATTTTTAACCTATGTGCACTGCCTAATGTAGGCAAATTAGAATATGCACCATAGTTCAAACAAACATCATTTAAGGGATAAATGCTTGGTACCATATGGAGTATATTAGATTTTCATGGGAAAAGGCTGCTCACCATACGTATATTTTCATAACATGCACAACATATAGCAACATGTGCTGCACATATCATGAAATGCATGTTATGTGCGCTGCCTTCCACAAGCAAAATGTAACATGCTCTGCATGTTCAAAACACTCAAAGGAGACTCAAAGGCATGTATACAAATCATGGTTGACATCAAAGACCTGTACCAAGCTAAATTGAGGAAAACCTAAAATTGTAGTGCGTGGGTATAAAGTCAAGGTCTAAAGTTTGATCAAGTAGTCAACTATGGAACTTGAGTGATCAACTATTGGATTGGTATGAATAACTACTAGTTATTATGCTCACACCATCATATACATGTCTTATATCTCCAAAGTCAATATTCAAGATCCATTACTGGGAATTGACACTTTTGAATCAATGGCTTGACCAATGGTCAAAGGTTTGACTAAAATTGATCATTTATAAGATTAATTTCCTGTATACGTTAGACATAGAAGCATAATTTATCAATGAAATTAGAAATTGAAATGGTTTAAAGAAAATACCTGAATTTTTTAATATCAGTATGTTGAATTCTGATCAAGTTTTCTAGATTTTTCAGATGCTATAGATCATGAATTTAGACTCCATGGAAAAATGAACTCAAAAAATTATGAAATTTTCATGAGAAGTTGACTCTCATAATGATAGTTGATAAAGATATCAACATAAGAAATTGATTTTACATGAAGAAAATAGGCTAAGATGCTAGTAGCATGGCTTACGAAGCATTGCCTCTATAAAAGGAAGAGCTTCCCTCATAACTAACACTTATAAACTTCCTTGAAATTAGATTCTTGTCAATCCAACTTCAAGATCTCTTATCCAATTCAATAATGGTTAGAAATAGAATGCTTCCTATGCTTTGGGATCCAGCTTTCTTTTAAGCTTCTCACTTAGTAAGCAAAACACCCATGATGTCTATTTCAGAATCGTTATTAGCTATATATCTTAGAATCCTTCACATTGGATTCTCATTGATATCAAGTACCATAAAAAAAGGTATAAGACTTAACACTTGACTTAGTTTTACTCATTTAAGCCACTTTTAAACTCATTTAGAATGAGGAAACACACTTTTCTAGGGTTAGGCTTTGATTTAGGCTATTTCAGTTTTGGTAAAAGTAAGAAAATGGGAGTTTTGGCCATAAACTTCACTTCATGCATTAGACATAGTGTTATACATGTTACATCTAACAAATGGATAACTTCATGCATTGTATATATCTAAAATTTGACTAAATGCATCACTTATGATACTTCATTCATCGCATGAAGTCAATTTTATAGCAAAAGCTCAACAAGCTAGTATTGAAATTAAAAGAAAATGTTTTCTTCAAGGATTTCAGCTTATGATTAGGCATGAAAATATGTATTTGGGTACTTGTGCATGTAGTTCTTAAAGATTTTAGTTTGAAATCTGACTTGAATACTATGATATGTAGAGAGAGAAGACCATAGTGCATATTGGTAGTGCTCATGGAATACATGAGTGGTATTCATAACTCCTAGATGAGATACGAGAGTATGTATATTAAAGCATATTTGGGCAATATATCTCCTACTACACTAGCGTGGAGAAGAGGGGTAATCATTACATCGTTACGACTATGGTAGAGAGATGGATGGATTCTATGCATACCTTGCATCTACCAGTAGATAAGATTACTATCACTTCAGGGATATTTATTAGGATTACAAGACTAGAGTGTGTTGGGGTCCTGACAGTTTGTTGCAAGATTGACATCCCCACACTGAACCTTTGATGTCATATACTGTCTACTAGGTATCACTCCCACTATGAGAAGAGGATACTATATTACCTATGAATGCCTTTGAGAGAGCACTAAGGATGCTAGGATCGGTGAGACTATCATTATACAACAGTTGTGTGTAGGGCTTGCACTGTAACCTAGAGCAAGGCTTACAAAGCATGGACTGGGGCTTGATTGGAGCAAAAATGCAATCTTCTCAAGGGGCTACCTCGAGGAATGAGACAGAGTCAAAAGTGTTACAAGATAAAGTCACCAGCATATGGTTCCAGATTTGGTTCAACCAACCCATTAGCATGAGTGCTAAGTCAAACCCTTCAAAGATGGGTTCAGGTGGTGACGATCTATTCCCTTAGAGTTTCAAGTTCAATTTTACCATTTGAGTCGAGTTAATTATCCTAGGTAGGTGAGCATTCATAAGCATGAAATAAGCACACAACATAGTATAGCATAGCAATAATCATAGTAGATATAGCATGGCAAGTATGATATATCAATCATAATATGGCATCATGATATGGTAATCATGGCATATGCATGGCATGTAGAAGATGACATAGCATAAACATGACATATGAGATGACATGATATAAGCATGACATGTAAGATGACATGACATATGAGATGATATGACATAAGCATGACATATGAGATGATATGGCATAGGCATAACATGTGAGATGACATGGCATAAGCATGACATCTAATATGACATGACATAAGAATGACATATAAAATGACATGGCATAAGTATGACATCTAATATGACATGACATTAGCATGACATGTGAGATGAGATGGCATAAGCATGACATGTAAGATGATATAACATAAGCATAAGATGTGAGATGACATGACATAAGCATAAGATGTGAGATGACATAGCATAAGCATGACATATGAGATGACATGGGATAAGCATGATATATGAGATGACATGGCATAAGCATGACATGCGAGATAATATGGCATAAGCATGACATGGTATAGCATACATTATATAGCAATGATAAATTAAAGATAGCAAAACATAACCAATCAAAGCCAATCATATCAATCATTACAAATAAATAAATTAAATAAGCATTTAACTTGAAAAATTAATTTTGAATCCAAAATTAATGAAATGCAATTAATGTATGATAAATTCATATCATTAGGGCTATTATGAAGCCATTAATGCTACTGAAAACTTCAAGAAACAATAGAAATCAAACGAAATCAAGCAAAAATGAATGAAAAACATGATTTTCTAGAAAATTACCCATCTATATGCACCACATATAGAAGGATGTGCACCATCTATGGGCTCCGTGTGGTGCACATAGCATGTCATGTGTAGTATGTAGTGAGTGAAAATCATAGGAAAATGTATTTTTAGGTAAAAACATGAAATAAATCATAAATCCCAATAGATTTACAATTACTACAGATCATTTAAGTCATGAATAAGCATTAATAGCTACTATAGTATGCATGATTGAAGCCAATCATCAAAACAAAACCAAAAATCCAAAAACCCATAAGAAATCAAGAGCAAATGAAGAAAAGAATAAGCATTCTCAACTCATTAAGTACTTAGCTTCTAAAACCTTGATTCCAAAATGTGACTAGGGATTAAAGTAGGATTAATTAGTCTCTAATCCTAAATTAATTACATAATTAAGGGCTTAATTAAGTATGGTGAGATTTTGGCAGAGTTTAAGCAAGTTTTGTTAATTTCAGACCTCTTTTGTATTTATAGGTAAGGGTCATGGGATTAACGAAAACACATTAGTAATGTGAGACTCTGGAAAATAATGAACCAAATGCATAGCATATAGTGCTATATGTGTAACATGTAGCAGTAGATGCCTAAAATGATACATTTTAACCTATGTACCACCCAATGTGAGTGCATTGGGATATGCACCATAAGTCAAATAAGCATCATTTAGGGCATAAATGCATGGTACCATATGGAACATATTAGATTTGCTCAAGAAAAGGCCACTTACCATATGTATATTTTTAGAACATATGTAACATGTGCTCCACATATCAGAAAATGCATGTTATGTGCTCCACCTTCCAAAAGTAAAAAGTAACATGCTTCATATATCCAAAACACTCAGAGGAGGCTCAAAGGCATATGTGTAAATTAAGGTCAACATCAGAGACCTGTACCAAGCCGAATTAAAGAAAACCCAAAGTTGTAGTGCGCAGGTGAAAAGTCAGGGTCAACAACAGTATGCACACTGTTTCCTTCTATATGTGATGGGTTGCATGCTATTCAATAATACTCAGAACAACTTCCATATATCAGTGCTTTAGGCCTTACATGATCTGACAGTAGAGAGCCTTGGTTGGGGTAACGTCAATCTTGCTCAGCTAATGTATGGTTTGGATCTTTATAGCAGGTATTGTAAATATATGATCATTAGATGCTGGTCAGTGATCAAGGTATGCTACCAAATTCCTTTGATTATATCATACTACCATGATTAATTCTAACTTATTTGATCATATTAACCTTGTATGTCATGGCTAACTAGTTTGGACTGCTTCCAGAGCTAGTGGTCCTGGGAAGGTTACCTCTTGGTTTTTTGTGCATGCTAGCATAGAATGTCTAATGTAAGAGGATAGAGACAGACCTAGATGTATAGAAGGGGCACCTCAATAACCTCACCTGGGATCAGGTAAACATGATAAATAATAACTTTATTAATAATAAACTATTTATAACATGTTCAAAATATACTTGAGTAGGCACTCATTGATTTTATTTGATATTTGTTGGTTGGATGTAGGTTCATCCTGACCCATGGCATAATAGCCCCTTCTCAGATACGTCAAGGCATATACTTAGAGAGACAAGTGACACATATTGATTGAGTGTCTAGAGCATCGACTTTTTTATCTGGGAGAGCATATCATCAACTAGCATTAGAGACTAGAAGGATATGTAGCATACCGCACCACCTTAAATAATGTTATGGTCATCTTGTATTAGTGGTAATCTAGAGATTATAACTACACTGACTAGTATCCCTAGGAGTGATCACTTATCAAATTCTACTGTGGACTACCTAACTTTCATCTAGGCACCAGTTAGGTTATGAAAAATATGTCAAAATAATCAATTTTAGGTAAAATCGATCAAAGACGTAATTGGAACTTAGATGGCATGAGCTAAAATACATAAACAAAAATGCAAACAATTAAAGTTAGAAAACAAAGAGGATTTTAGGATACAATTGATCAATTTGATGCTATATGTGCAAGCACAAATCATGGATCGAGGTCCACTAAATATATTAGCCATATTCATGAAGATGTAATTAATACAAGTAAGATTATGAAGATATCATGAAAATGTGAGGGAACTCTCAAAATCACACTTAGCAAGTCAATTGAGCTCAATTTACTTTCCAAACCAATTCAATCATATAAATAGCATGGAAATCAAACTAAATAGCATTCAATTTTAAAAAAAATTGATCATAGACATGAATTGGAAGATTCTAGGTTATAATACATCACTTAGAAATAAATTCAATATCAAATCAAGTCTAATAATATCATTAAACCTCCAATCATAATAAAATGACATTTAATTGAAGAATTAACAAAAATTAATTAATTTAATAGAAAAACTAATCAAATTAGTCATGAAGATTAAAATTGGAAGACTCTAACATCATTAAACATCAGTTAGAGATACAATCAACATTCAATTTAAATTCAATCACATTAATTGCACCAAAATCAACCTAAATTAGCATTTGAATTTGGAAAACTAATTTTGAAGCTAAAATCAATTACATTGGAACAATTTATGATGAATCAAGATCATTGTGAGATTGTAAATACTATTGGAAACTTCAAATAAATCAAAAACCAAAGCAAAAATGATTGAAAATTTGAATTTCAATAAACTTGGAAAGCTATATATGTTGCATATAGATATTTGTGCAATACATATAGTATGAAATATAACTATATCTGATGCATAAAGCATTGCATGAAGTGATTGTTAGAAGAGAAAATAGTATTTTCTAGCTAAAATCATGAATGCAAACTAACTATTCAATTATCATAAATCATTTAGAATATTAGAAAGTCTTGAATGCTACTGTGATATTTAAAAATGAACAAGATCATAATCAAAAATTCATCCTAAAGTGAAAATCATTTGAAAAAAGGAAGAAAAGATGCTTACCAATGCTTGATGAAGCCTTAATCCTTGATTTTCATATGCGATTAGGATTTGAGAGTGATTAATTAATCTCTAATTACCTAATTAAGAGCTTAATTAGTTATGATTAATTAAGGATTAATTTTGGCAGAGTTTTACCTTAGAATTTATCTGAAAGTGTTTTTTTAGTCAATATCTAAAGGGTATTAATAAGACTCCTTGAGTAATGAGACAAAATGAATTAGTAATGAGGATAAAAGTAAATTTTAGAACTTCATGCATCGCATGAAGTGGTATATGCAATGCAAGAAGTGGTACATGCTACGCATGAAGTTGAAAATTTACTTCATGCATCGACTTACATGAGTCGTAAACTAGATGCATCGTATGTCCAAATGACTCACAAGGCTATAAAACATGTGTATGTAACTTGGTTTTGATAATAGGAACTTGTATTGAGCCATATTGAGAAAAGAGTAAGTTCATAATACATACATACCAAAAGGCCAACTTCATGCACTGACTCATGAGAGCTAAAAACTGGATGCACCATATGATCAAATGACTTACGATGTTTCAAAATGCATGTGTACAACTCGAATTTGAAAATAAAGATCTGTATTAAGCTACATTAAAGAAAATCCAAGAATGCACATGTATGGGTGAAAATTCAAGGTCAATAGATTTGTTGTTAGGTTTTATGATTTTGTTGACTTTGACTTGAAATCTGAATATAGCTATAGCATTGAAGCTTTTCTATAGCTTTATATGATTTATGGCAATCATAAATTTGGTTATTTTCATGATCTCATTCATGATTTTGCTTAAAATCACCTTTTTTTGGGAAATCTAACATGAGGCATACATACACTTATATATGACGTACCAGATTTTAGGCTTACATATGGTGCATGTAATATACATTTTTGTAAAAAATGTATTTTCCATTTGAATTTCACTTGATTTTTAATCTAAATGAAGATTTTAGCAGCATTTAAGGCTTCACAATAGCCTGAATGATACAAATTGATCAAATACTTGATGTAATTTGATTAATTTTGACTTCAAAATTAATTTTTAAGTTAAATGTCATTTTTAATTTGATTTGATTGGTAATTGTTATGATTAAGGTTTGATTTGGTTGTTGATTCATCTTAATTGATTCATAATGATGTTGGGGTCTGCCTATTTAATTCTCATAATCTATTTTATTAATTTTTATTGAAAATTAATTCTATTTTGCTTATATTTCCAACTAAATGTCATTTTATTTGATGATTGATTCTATTTGATGTGATTAGAATGGATTAGAATGTTGTTTAATTTCCAAGTGATGCTTAAGGATATTGAAATCTTCCAATTTTTCTCCTATGATCAATTATCTATTTTTGCTTAGAAATTGATTGTTTGTTTAATTTTTAAATTAATACCATTTAATTTATCTTTCTTTGCAATTGTAGATGATTAAAAGTCAATTAGAAAGTGAATTAAGTCCAAATGACTTGCTAGAGTGATTTTGGAAATTCTCTTTCATTTTATGACATTTTCATGATCTAGCTCGCATAAATTACATTTTTCAGGAATGAGTTTATCACATTTAATAGACTCAGATTCTTGTTTGATCTTTCTTACAGCTTGAATTGGTCAATTGTATACCAAAATCATCATTTTTGCCTAAAAATATTGATTGTATTTTATTGCTCATGTATTTTTCATTTATGTATTTTTGGCTCACACTACTTAAGATCCATTGTTTCTTCTTCCTAAGTGAGATGGAGGAGACATTGCTTAACATCTATTTTTATATCATTGAAGCTCTTTTATAATAGAATAGGCTTCTATTTTATTCATTTTCCCCTTCACATGTATATTTTTCTTAATTCTATATGTATCCCATATCTCTCTAATCCAATGCAAATTTAACATGTGTCATATGTCTCCATGTCATTTTGACATATTCAGAGTCTAATAAGCATATGGTGCATGTTACCTAATATAATAGGGGTGCACATTAGGGACTCTTCCTAATCTGTGGAGCATATTTTGCAACACACTATGCATATTAGGTAAAATTGGCTAATGTGTTGTACATATTACAATGAAATTTCTAGAATCCTACATTAATTACCTATTCTTGGTAACTCTTACCTCACCTCTATAAATATGACTCATGTATATATGGAAAAGAGGTTCAAAAATTGAAAATCCTACTTAAACTCTATTAAAATCAATTTTCATCAATTAATCATGTAATTAACACTTAATTAGGTTATTAGAGATAAATATGTTCATTAAATCCTTTGCTTAATACAAGATTAAGAAGATTATGGCTTACTTAGCATTAGTGAGTTATGCAATGTCATTTCCTTCTTTTTCTTTTGATTTTCATGGGTTTTATGATGGATTTATGATTTTCTTTATGATTTACCTTTGTTTAGAATGCAATAATGGCATTTAAATCATTTCATGACCTAACATGATCTATAGCAATCCTAAACTTGCTTATTTCTTAGATTATATTTAGTTTTTTTGCTTAAAATGTTACACCCCAACCTGATGTAACATGCTCCCGTAGTATAATTAATAACCTTCTAAGAAAAGAAATTATTAATTACATAACAAGGGATGCATACATTTTTTTTATTTATGAGTACTATTCACCAAGCACTATTCATATATTACTATTCATCAAGTTCCGTGGTAAAAATTTATTTCACAATGTACCATTTGCTTATTGTCATTATACATCATTATCATATTCATATCGATGAGCTATAGCGATATCACATAAGTATATATTATAAATACACCACAATAAATAATACTGCCAAATAAGTAATGAAGTGCTACATAATGAGAATGACATCTCAGAGTACGTTATAAAAGTCTAGACTACATCCAAGATAGAGCTTTACAAAAGTCCTGACCTTAGCCAACTGTGGATCAGCTACTCCTGTCGCTCCCCGATTGCACTTGGTCCTGTGTTCATCAAATGACAAATGTTGAGTATATAACTCAGTGGTACTATAACAATATGTACATGACATTTCGATATTCAATAATGATAATACCATACCAATATACATATAGGATTCATAAAATAATGTACAATCATCATATATTATCAATTGTTAACCTATTATATCAATGTTGAACACTTGATACAATAGTATAAGAATATCTACCATAAGCAGTCCTTTGTAACTTTTCTTTCATCAATTATCATATAAGAGAATCATCATATATATGTATGTATACATATTCATATCATACATCATTGTCATTAATCCTTAGGTTTCCTAGGGCCCCTCTAGGTACCGGTATTCAACTCTCATAGGAGGCCAAATATTAGTATAACTGTAGAGTTCTATGAACCTCATCTCCCTTGGGAGAGCCATTGTATATGTATGATTCCTTTTAGGGAATTTATTAATTATATGACCCAGTACGTTTCTTTTTCTATAACATTTCTTTTCCTGTCTCTTATCCACCTTATAACTTGACTGCAATATCATGAATATCTTTGCATGCTTGCATGTTTCATGATATATCATATGTTTAATGAGTACATGATCATGCATGATAGTGGTTGTATGATGTCTTCATGTATGGATGATTAATGACTTGTTGCATAACTCATGCTTATATGATTGTAAGCAATGATGATCATATGATACCACTCACAATATAATCTCACTACATTGCTATCATAAGCAATTAAGTAAGAACTCATCATTTTAAGACCCTATGTAAGGTTCTAAGATGAATAACATAAACTTACTATGGACTTTCCTTTATCCAAATTCCTTGATGGTACTTATGAATCTTCACTACCTATAACATTACAAAGTATCCATACTTAATAAATGAAATAATTTATATGAAGATTTCAACATATACAAAGTTATAGGTAAAGCACCATCCTTATTAACCATTTTACAATAAGACTTCATCCTTACACTCATATGAATTCTCATTCAACTATCTAACATGTTAATAAGACAAGGCATCATTTTGTATAATTTTTACTACTTAAAATTCATTTTCCATAATTGTACTCGACCTGAGTAGCTTCACACATAGGTTGAGTACATTGCTGCCCATTTTGCTATCACCTTTAATTCATTTCCAGAGGTATACTTGACTCGAGTACCACTATACTCGACTCAAGTACACTATTTCATTTATGGTTTTTACTTCTTTTTCATTTCCAGTAGTTTACTCGACTCGAGTGGACCTATACTCTACTCAAGTTTGTTACTGTCTTTAGGGCTCTCATTTCTAGCATCCAACTCGACTTAAGTTAAACCATACTTGACTTGAGTTTGCTGCTGCCTATATAGGTCATGTTTCCAGGATCTAACTCGACTCAAGTTGAACCATACTTGACCTGAGTTTATTGCTACTGATCGTCCCTGAAACGATAGTAGTTTTTAATCACTACTTCACTGCAAGCGTACAGATTGTTGTAATAAGATATCGATCCCACGAGGATTTATGGCCTATCCACCACTACTTGGATTTCTGGTCTGTTTAAGCAATGATAATGGTTTGGTGTTTGGAAGTAAGCTACTAAAATAGTAAATAAATTAGGAAGTAAAATGGACTCAGTGGTAAGAAGATGAAACAATAATAAGAAACATAGGATTCAAAATCATCATCACCAAGCTAGAATAACAGTCATGTGCCAATTACTACCTAAGATATCCAATATCATTGATAACCCTTTCTCAAGGTGAAACCAATTAAATTTCACTCTAATCTTTCAGATTTCCTTAGTCACAATCAGGATCCTCTAATTAGGGAAACTTTTAACCAATCATACAGGGATTAGGAGCATGTAGATCTCTTATACATACCGGCTTAACCAAAATGAATAATCATTTCATAAATCCACTCTCGCTGCAAATACAGAGCTTAAGAAATCGTTTAGAAGCTAATCTTTAGATTTGCCATCTGTCAATATGCAAGCATTCTATAATCCAACTCTTGTTGCAATCATAAAGCAAAGATTTCATTTTCTAAAACCAATCTTTAAAATTAAACATTCATAGTAATATTGAAACAAGCACAATCAGTTACGCTAGCAAGGGATTTCAGAAATCAAATCCTACACAAAGTACTTAGCCACTCATGGCTAAAGGAAATTACCAGAGAAATGAAGAACAAAGAAAAACACTTATACAAAATTTACCCTAAGGAAGGGACTACTACTTCTATAGGTGGTGTGTGTTCAACCCTTGATGTCATCCTCCTTTTATGCTTTGCGTGGGGGTCCTCCAGCTTTAACTTCAATTTTTTTTATCTTTGCCCATCTTGTTGATTTCATTGCCTATGAGGTCTCCTTTAAAGCTTTTTATTTGTGTTCCCCCCATGGATCCCATTTTCCCACTTAATCTTCTACAGATTTTATGCATTAAATGACTCATAATTGAGAAGTCACGATTGTGACTTTACAAGTCACGATCGTGACTTTGCTAGCTTGATGGTGCTCGGGCTCGATATGCTCCTATCATGATCATGACTTTGAATGTCACAATCGTGACTTACCTTCAGCTCCTTTTCCTCTTGGTATAGCTTCTGTCACAATCATGACTTTGGATGTCACGATCGTGACTTTACTTCAAAGTGACTTTCTTGCTTCTAGCTTCTGTCACGATCGTGATTTGACTTGATTTGGTCCCAAAATGCTTCATTTCTTCTCTGTTGCTTCCCTAATGCTACACACTCAACAAACTAATCAAATTCAACTAAATCAAAGCAAACACATAACAATCTAAACACCAAACACTGACTAAACACAACTAAACATAACTAAACAATCATGCAAACTGACATACATCAGCTGCCTCCATTTATTAAGCACTCAAAACACCTCCAATGTCTCCTTAAGCTTCCTAACCCACTCCCATGACCAAAACACCTGAATAACACTTCTAAAACTTGTCAAAAACATTAATTTAACAATTTAAAGTTCAATCACCCATTAAATACAATTCATCATTTACAACACATCACTAGCTTGCACCTTCCTTAATAACCAAAAACCCAATTTGGTTTCTTTATAACCATTCACTATCAAATTCAAACTCAACTTCACATAATCAAGAACTCAAATTGTCATACCACAACGATATCTTTACCCCACAAAAACCACAAGAACAATTAAAGAAAAGAATAAGAACACATGGGTAAAGAAAATAAAACACCAAAAGGACATGGAACCCAAAAGCTATGCATAATTTTACATTGAATTGCTATGGTTTGGATTTAAGCTAAGTCAAAAGCATAAGAGAGGAAGAAGAAGAAGAAGAAACCGTCTGATTTGGGAGGAAGAGAGAAAAATAACCTAACTTGCATCATCATCATCATCATTATTATTATTATCCTTATCACTTAAGTTAAGAAGGGTCCAATATTTGGCAATCCAATAGCACTTCCTTTCTCTCCTCCTTATCAACTAAAACATCATTCTCACATCATATTACACATAATTTTCCACTCACACTTATTTAAGACAACATGAACATAAGTCATACATAATTTTTATTTTCCAATTCTAACCTTAACTTTTCATACAATCCCTGTTATATCATAACTTACCATTTACCCTACTATTATTTTTAACTTTACTTTACCTCATACTTGCCCATCTTAACCTATACCTTATCATACAATAATATGTTAAACTTGCTAAAGCATCACCTAATATACTTTAATTTCATTATAAAACTTTATTCAAGGCATTCAACAAAAACATATTTGATTTACTTCTTTATTGTATCTTCACTTCAATACTCATCTTTTTGCTTTGTTTTCATTCATGTCTATAAACATTCCAAATCATATGCAACTTTCTTGCTCTATAAGACATTTCCTTCATATTTATCACATCAAAGTATTTATGCATCTTATATCATTTATATATTTTCTGCACTAATTAATCTTTAACTATAATGCATGCATAAAATGCAAACACATAGGGACGCTATATGTGTAGATATGACATAAAAATCTTATTTTCATTTTTTCAAGACATAATGTGTTACTCATATTAAAACACATGTTCCGCATGTTACAGAACATGTTGCATACATTAGGTTTTTTAGGTAACATGCTATGCATATTCCCTAATATGTTATGCACATTACCTTTTATTTTTCACTGTTTCATGATTTTCAATCCAATTTGACTTGTTTTTTGATCTAAATCAAAGGCTTCAATAACATTTATGGTTTTATAGTGACCAAAATGATTTTAATCCATCATACATTGTTGCAATTTTATTAATTTTGGCTTCAAAATTGACTTTCAAGTTAAATATCATTTCAATTTGATTTGAGTTGCAATTTATATGATTGAATTTAAATTGATTATTGATTATATCTTTGATTGATGCTTGATGATGTTGAAGCCTTCCAATTTTGATTTTCATGATCAATTTTATTGATTTTTACCTAAAACTCAATTTATTTTTACTTGATTTCTCAATTAAATATAATTTTAATTATAATTTATTATCTCTTGACATGATTAGACTAAATTTGAATATTAATTTATTTTTAATGATGCCTAATGATCTTGGAATTTTCAAATTTGTCTATGATCAATTTTTACTTAAAAATTGATTTTTAATTGCCTTTTCACTTGATTTTAAATTAATTTCATTTAATTATTTTTCATTGCAATTATTATGTATGATTAAGAGCAAATTGGGAAGTAAATTAAGCCTAAATAACTTATTAGAGTGGTTTTGGGAGTTTCCTTTAATTTTTATGACATTTTCACAATCCAACTCATGTTAATTACTTTTTTCATGAATATTTTCAATATATTTAGTAGATCTTGATCCTTAATTCATGTTTTCTTATAGTATTGGATTGGTCGACCATGTCCCCACATCTTCATCGTTATCTAACATTAATTAATTATTTCTTCGAGTGGAGTGGAAGGAGCATTTAATGCTCATTTTTTGTATCGATAAAGCTATGTAATAGAATAAGCCTTTATTTTATTTGTTTCTCTCTCGCATGTATGTTTAGCCTTATTCTGCATGTATCCTCATCTCCTCAATTCCCTTTTTATGGGCCATTATTTCTATATATTACTGCTATGTTTGCTTTATTCTGCTGCCATGCTATATTTATTGTCATGCTATGATGTGTGATATATTCATACCTATGAATGCCCATACATCTACCTAGGACAATTAACTAATTAAAATGATAAAATTGAGATTGAAACACTAAAAGAATATATCTTCACCATCCAAACTCATCTCTGAATGGTTTAATTAGCACTTATGTTATGGATCAATTGAACCAAAATATGAGATCATTTGATGGTGACTCCACCTTGTAACCTCCTGTGGGTTTGTCTCATTCCTTGAGGGAGCCCTTCAAGAAGACTATTTTTTCACTCCAAGCTGGCCCTCGATGTCATCTGTTGTAAGTCTTGTTCTGGATCGCAATGAAAGCCTCACTTATAAACCTATATACTACTTGATAGATAAATATCTAGCATATATATTATATAATTAATAATCTACCATATATACCATATAATGGATATGATAGATAACATATTTAATACTATAACAAAAATAAATAACAAATTCATTGAATTAAAATATACTTTCATACAACACCATTAGTGAAAAAATCAACTTAAACTCAAAACTTTTTATATTAACTTTTAAACATATGATGCTATATACATATATTTATATATCTACCTATATCTACATCAATCTACTTTTATCTATCTTTTTTATTTATATAGATAAAATTTATAAATGTTAAAAGATCTCATAATATTCAATATTACCCGATAAATCTAATAAAATTTAACAAAATACAACAAAAATATTAAAATATTAATAAAAAAATTTAAAAAGAATAAAAGAAATAAATATTTATTAAAATAACACATTTGACAAATTAACAAAAGAATAAGATCGTTACTTAAGATAAATTTGATATATTTTTTAATTATCTTTACCTATGAAAAAAAATCTAACATTTTTTTCTTTTTTCTCTTTTGAGCTATAGAAGGAGAAGAAGGGGAAAGAGGAGGATTACAAGACGGTGATGGAAAGGAGGAGAATAAGAATACAATGAAAAGGAAGAAGGAAATGACGATGAAGAAGAAGTGACAAGAGAAAAAACAAATGTTAAAGGATTAGAAAAACTGAGAAAGAAAAAAAAGGATAAAGAATAAAAAGAAATATAATAAATATAAATAAAGGATATAAATATAATTGAATAAATAAAAACTAATATAAATTTAAAATAAAATTAATATGATATTTACCAAAATAACAAACTTAATTTATAACATTTTTTATAATATTTATAAAATATTTATATTTAATAAGATATATAAAATGTTTATATTATTGAATGTTATAACTAACTTAAAATTTTATTATACATTACTTAATACATTAAAATTACTAATAACATATTAAATTTAAATTTTTTTATCTAATTTATTTACGTGATACTTTTTTTAGATTTTTAATGACATGATAATATAAAATAAATAAAATTTAAATTATTTATTTTTTTAAAGATTGCGACCATTTCTATCTTTTAAAACGTTTTACATTAAACTTCTTTATTATATCATATGGATATAATATAGTTTAGATTTACATTAATATCTATCAAAATATATATAGTTTTACATTAATCTATTAAATCACTAAATTATTTAATTGTTAGGTTTTTTAAAATAAGATATTTTTGAAAATTACATTGAAAACATCATTAGTACGAGCAATTTAAATGTTATTAATCTGATGTTGGATCGTGTTATATATAGATATCATATTATGATATAATTTATGTCAGTTGTATTTAAATTGTTTGTTAAAATGATGATTTCAATATAAAAATAATTTTTTGTACTATTTAAATGATTATTGTGATAGATAATTTTAATATAAATTCATTTTAAAAATATATAAAAAATAATCATATTATTTTACAAAATAGTTTCTATTCTGCATTAGAAATTAGAATAGGGAATTATTTTGAAATCGACTTCTTTTATTCTTAATGAGTCAATGCTTATGTGACGAAGTTTGTGGTTTGGTGTGTAATAGTGAAGAGACGACGACGTTTGGACTGCTAGACGACGGCGGGGTTGCAGTTTTAGGAAATGAAGCAGAAGAAGACAGGATGCTAGGGTTAGACAAATGGAGGGACGTTACGTATCACGTGATAAGGCAAGTTGTAGCGTCCCTGGCAAACAAAACATCTGAGTTGAGATTGCGCCCCGTATAAGGCTTTCTTAGGCCCACTCCAAGCCCAACCGACTTTAAGCTAAATTGTTTCTGACTTACGCCCAAATGCATTGTATTTTTCTTATAAATACATTGTAAATCATAGAAAATATAT
>CANYBF011052226.1:0-12183 GCA_948192965.1 Dalechampia spathulata | reverse complement strand
ATCCCACATCACTTTTGAGAAGCCAAACAATTAAGTTTAAATATAACATTGCTTCTATTGTTGGTAAAATGGGCTTGAGAAATGGGATGGGCTCGCGTACATGAGAATGGGCCAAGCAGGCCAAATCGGTGGATTCGCACCCCCCCCTGCGCGCGTCCTGCGGACACGAATGCCGTCGATTCGTGGGGTCCCAATATTCGATCCATTTTATGGCTTTTACTAAGTCACCTTGAAACACTATAAATACATAGTTCAAGACACCAAAAAGCAAAGCGTCTTCCTCTTCCTTTGCTCTCCTCCTCTCTCCTCTCTTCGAAGCTTGCTAGTTCGGGTTCCCGAGTTCCTATTTGCTGTTCCTGTTCCTACGTTAATAGAAGAGCTCGTTTTATCCTGGGAGGATTTGCTACTATACGCAAATATCCTTTAAGAACAGTGTTATCCACATGACTCGGGTTATTGTTTGATTGTTCAACTTATTGTTCGAGATATTGTTCATCTTTTGTCCTACAATTGTAAAGTCATAAATGCTACTATAACATTCATTAATTAATACCAATCAATGAGAATTATAGAAACTCACAAAAATGCAATGAAAACAAGATGATGAAGAGGGACAAATGCCTTTTAACACTCACCAAAAGCTAATGGCTTCTTAATCTTGATTAATTAGTCACTAATTACCTAATTAAGTAATTAATTAATTATGAAGTGAATTTGATAGATTTTTGCATAATTTAATCAAATTTGAATCCCTTTTTATGAAATACCCAAAAAGTGTTTATAGAAGAAGAGATATGAGAGCCACAAAAAATATAATAGCACATATGATAAATCCATGTGTAATGGGGGAATAACATGTGACCGGAAATGAGCCGCTCACATCACACGAGTATTCCTAACATATGCATGCTCATGGAAGCCAAAAATAAGATGCATCATAGGCTAGAAATACTTGTGAGGTACCAAAATACATGTACACAACTCGAAATCAAGATTGGAATTCATTATCAGGGTTGAATTCATGAAATTTCAAAAACACAACTCATACAAATGAAAATTCAAAATCAACAGGTAGGCAAGCTATTCATTTACATTACTACTAAAGGCATGACATTTGAAGAGAAGGTGGATGGTTTAAGCATTAAGATAAAGCCAATCATACACTACAATTAGTTATAAAAGATATAAAAAGTATTTTCTATTCAGTTTTCTATTACAAAACCAAACAAAAATCAAACCAAATGGATTTGATTTAATTCGATTCTTATTGATTTGATTCAATTTTGATTTAAAATTTTTTAATAAATTCAATTTCTATTTTTGAATCAATTTAAAAATTGAATGAACCATTTTCATATCCTTATTATAATGATTTAATTTTTTACTTATTTCATTTTTATTCAAAATATTGCTATTATCGTTATATTATCATAACAAAGAAAATTTCAATGTCACAACCTAAGAAAACAAAAAATCTTAAAGAATCACCAGCAAAGATTGAAAGGTTATTAAAGATACAATAATCTAAAATTTTCATTTAGATATAATACTAGGAAAAAACAATAGAATTATCAATAAGCCTCGGAATTTTATATTGATTTTATATATAAATAAAAAAATAGATTAAAATAATTTATATAACAATAAAATTTTATTAAAAAATTACATTTGATAATAGAATTTTATTAAAAAAATTATTTTATTAAAATTAAATATAAAAATTCCAATTATAAAAACAACATTAATATATTAAAAAAAACTTGAAAAAATATATAAATAATTTCATAATTGCTTGTTGCAATGTTTCGATAAAATCCAGTTGAAGAAAAAAAATTTGGAAGAAGGAGGGTAATATAGTCAGAACGAAAAATAATGCAGAGCCCTGTAACAAATAAATGAAAAGAAATGAAACTCCCAAAAATCTGTTATAAGCTTAATCGCATTACCCTCTCTCACAAGAGGCAATTAAATCCAAGGTCATTATCTATTCTTTAATATCGCATGATTTTTTTTACTGTTTCGATTCATACTGTTTAGGGTTTTAATCGAAATCGTACTAATCGGTTTCTTTTTAGTTGCCTGCATCTTTATTTGTGATGTGATCTGTTGCTTATTAGATTAATATTATTAGGGGTCTTGTTAATGTTTAAAGATTATATCTTGTTCTAAAAAAATAGTTAATATTTTTGAAATGTGGTATCAATTTGCTATTTAAAATTGTAGATTATATATCTAAGTTGAAATTGATTGATTTTGGCGTGTTTGTATTATAGGGTGTCAGACTGTTAGAGGGATTATGTATGTTGATGCATTAGTTTCAATTACAAATTTAGAAGAAAAACCTATTTGATTTCTGAAATTTGGAAACTTTTTCGTTAGGTTAGTGATAGCAAGTTGTATAAAAGAAAATGGATCCATCAGAGTTGAGGTATTTGGAGGATGATGATACCCCTACGATGAAAACAATTAAAGGTGCAACTATGGGTTTAGCTGCTGGAACTCTATGGGGAACTGTTGTTGCTACTTGGCATGATGTGCCTCGCGTTGAAAAGCATGTTGCACTTCCTGGGCTAATAAGGACTGTCAAGATGATGGGTAACTACGGCTTGACTTTTGCTGCTATTGGGGGAGTTTATATTGGTGTTGAGCAGCTGGTTCAGCACTATAGGATGAAGAGAGATTTTGTTAATGGTGCTGTTGGTGGGTTTGCTGCTGGTGCTTCAGTTCTTGGCTTCAGAGGTGAGGTTCCATGTTAAATGGTAGGTTTATGATGCCTTACTTATTTTGTTGGTAAAATCTGGGTTTCAGTTATGGCATTTCTCTCTGATCATATTCAGATATACTTTTTTGCATTGTACTAGCTTTCTTGAGAGCCTTGCCGTTATTTTTGCTGAATCACACCCAAATTCACACCCAAATTATTTGCTTTTGGTTACTGCAGTTTTTTTGTATGCATACCCTGAAGGATTCAGGTGAAAATGTTACAACTTAAGTTGGAGAGACTGAAAATGCCATTGCTGAGTTTTATAACTTCCCAGCTTGCTCAGTTTCATTTGTCTTCTTTAAAAATGTGCAGCTGTTAGATATTAGAATTCAGTCTTACAGTTAGTTAGATTATAACTGTTACTTTTACACCATCTGTGTGTTATGTGCTCCCTACCTGTTTTTGCGATTTTCTCTCTTGCTAAATAATCACCAACTTCTGTTATCTGGAGTAGTCACTTTATTAAACCTTAGATATCAGCTTTCCTTTTGCCCATCTATTTCATAGCTTGTGTTACAATTGAACATGCCTTTAAAGCAATGATATGACCAATGACAAATCTAGTACTGGTTGGACATGTTGGAATGTGAAACGTTGTTAAAATCAAATCAGAAAGTATTGTAACCTTCAAAGACAAGCAGTTTCTGGTCAACAGTAACTAGTATATTTTTGTCTTTGGATGTAGGGCTAGTGTTATGCCATCTTATTTTCAAACAAAATGAAAAGCCGATACTCCCAGCTTAATATTTGTAGGGTGCCAAGTCATGCCTATTCGGTATGATAATCTAATAATACATCTGCAATTTCTTAAAAACCTTTCTGTTAATTACATTATCATGCAATTGATAATGCCAGATTACATCCTTCAGGCCTCGTCTCTTTATTTGTTGTACTTTGAAAATGATGATCTCTTTGGACATCTTAAAACAGGGGAATGAAACGAAGTTGATTTATTGCTTAAACAATTTGTTGCACTTGATTTTTATTAATGTTCTTGTTTATAGAATAGTCTTACAATTGTCAATATCTCTTAACTTTTTACTCATGTTTATCTTGATGTCTATTATCAACTTTGCCACCAATAAAAGGTCATTTATATCTTATCAGGGTTTTATCCCTTGACATCAATCGAAGCCTATGTTGTTAAAATTATTGACCCTTGTTTATGCTAATTTATTCTTGTGAATCTGTTGGACTGGGTGTCTGTCTCCTTAGAAATACGTTGCAGAGTGGACCTTGAAAATGCTTTAAAAACCTTTGGAATTTAATGTCTGAAATGTAGTCTGCTTATGTAAAATTCATGTTACATATTCTAAAATTCGCGTTAAATTATATAAATCCTTATTATTTCAGTGAAAAATATAAGTTAAGCCCTTTGGTTTCTGAATTCCTTTCTTCGAATCCACTACCCCAATTCATGTTTTTATGCTAGGCTGTAATATTTACATGGATGCAGAAAGGCACTCTAGATTTGTCGTTTATCTCATCTGGGATAACATTTTATTCCAACTTCAGTGGATTAAATATAGTCATAATCTTGAGCGTCTCACCTATTTAATAAATTAATGTCTACGCTCAAGCTTATTAAGTGCCATGTCAACTCTGTCGGCTTGTCTATATCATTCTCTCTGCATGTTGTCTTCATCTGCTATGAAACTAATCCTGTTCGTTTTGCAGCAAGGAGCATCCCAACAGCTATATCTGCTGGAGCAGCACTGGCATTCACGTCAGCAATTATCGATGCTGGCGGTCGGACCACTAGAGTAGACACTGGCAAGGAGTACTATGTTTACACCACCGAGAAAAGATCTGCCGTCAAGGGTTAAATTACTGACATGAAATGTGCTCTTGGTAAGTCAATGAGGGGACTGTTTTCTTGAATCACATGTATGTTTGTTTGTTGAGATGTAATCATACTCTCAAATCTCCTGTTTAACAATAGTTCATATCTCAGGCCCTGCAAATAAACATGCTTTGTCATTTTTGTGAGAAATACCTGTTGGATGCTTTTTTTTTTATTTTCAATCTTCCAAACCGGTAAAGAACGGAATATGCATCTGATCTTTTCTTGGTATTCAACATACTTTGCCAAGTTTTTCCTGATTAGGGTTTGAAGTGACAGGATTAATCATTATGATTAGGTTCAAAGTAATCAAAACATAGTCATTTGGAAAATCAATCATTACAAATAAAAACATCAATCCTTACTTTATCTTTGAATTTCGTTATTAGTATGATTGAGGCTGAACTTATTCTTATTTGGTTATCAAAATATATATGCAAACTCTTGAACTTCTTCCCCAGAATAATTATGATAACATGAAGAAAAGGTGACAATAAACATGTACAAACGGGGAATTCCTCTTACTATGAAAATGATCATAGTATTGGAGGTTATTCTACTTTTGTTTTTCAGCTGAAAAATCTAAACGAAAGAGTTTATGATTAATTTAACCATTATTTACGAAAAGATTAAAAAAAATATTCTTTTGATAGAAAGAAAACAAACGTTCTTTTGATATGGATGGTAATCATTTTTTCGAAGTGAATAATAGATTAAGCCAAAAAATGTCCTTAATTTCATTGATAATGGGTAGGATCTCTTAAGGAATTTCTTCTGACAATTGGGCAGACGACTTTGATAACAAGAAGAGCAATCTTAACTACTTTATTCAGTGTCAAAGCTTCACCTACAAATCCATGAACAAGCTCCCCAACTTAGTTTCTAACAACCACAAATATGTAGACAATTCCATTTTTTTGCACAAAAAGAAGTATCTAAATTGATTTTTACTAAATTTGCCTCTAGTGACACCCTTTCCATATCCATTAGAATACCTGCATCCACCATCTAAAAATCATAGGGTCTTATAATTCTTGATTGAACACAACCTTATTCTTCATTTTCCAAATTCCCTAGCAAGTATACATGATTTGGCTAAAGATTACTCCCTATTTTAGATTCCTAAATTCCTCTATAACCTAGCTCCACCAATCTATCAAACTTTAAATCCAACCTCCAATGAAGAATATCCAAGAGAGCTAGCTCTCCAAACTTGCTGAGCTCTAGGATGGAAGAATAGCATATGTTCTATAGTCTCCTAATTGGATTGAACCCCCAAACTATTGCAGACAACTCTCCATATGAAATTAGATACTCTTCGCATAACTTTAGCATTCTGAATAGATGTCCAAATTCTATGCTCCACCCTCCTAGAAGAACTACCTTCGCATTTCCACGTTTTGTCTTCTTGCTCCTTTTTCAATCTATACCCTGACTTAACTTTGTAGGTCCTTTTGCTCTCATAATGCCAAATAAATTTATAGCTTTGCAATAATCTTGTATTCCAACATCTCAAATTCACTTCGATTAAGTCTACCATTAGATGAATTCCCCCTTTGATTTAAACAACTCAACTAGCTCTAAAAGAAGCAATTGAGGGTATAGATTGAACATTCTTTAATCAATTCCAAACCATGTAACAAGCTCGCCCATAACCAAGAACAATTTGATCCTTTCTTTATAGATAAAATATCTCCTCTCAAGAAATACTTATTTTTAATAATCTTCATTCACAATGCATTTTGATTTTGTAATGCCCTCCAAATTTGTTTTACTAGCATTGTTTGGTTGAAGAACTCTAGTTCATGAGATCCATAACCTTCATCCTTCCTGGACTTACCATCTTTCTCCAGCTATCCTAATGGATACCACTTTCTTCTTTTATTTTTATACCACTACAAATACCTTCATATATGTCAAAATTAATTTAATCAAAGTCCCCTTATTAACTTGACCCTTTTGTTTCTATCTTGACCTTCTCCATGATAAATGATCAAGCTTCACATTTGAAGCCACCCCAGCTCGTTGGAATCCTTTAATATTTCTGTCCTTGCAATTTGTTTGATTCTTGTAGCTTCCCTTGTTGTGGCCTTATCGAATGTTAGAGTATCATTGACGAAGAAAAGGTTTGTGATTACAAGACTTCTCTTAGTAAGTTTTAAGCCTCCTAGTCTTCTTGCATCAATCTCTCTAAAGTGGGTCTCCTTGCCTAATTCCTCTTATTGATTTAAACCAATCTAATAGGGCTTCATTTGTCATAACAATAAAAGATACAAAACTAATACATTTTATCACTCTATCAATCCAAGTTTTACCAAAACCCATTTTCTTTATGAGTTCCTTCGAAAACTTCTAATCAACTTTGTCATACACTTTTTCCATGTCAAGTTTAACCATTATTGTTCCTTTTTATTTGTCTAATCTAGAATTCAAAGAATGAAATGCTTCATGGGGCACCATAATAGTATCCTGGATCATTTTATTTGGTACAAAGGTAGATTGAGTAACATCCAATGAGATGACTCCTTTAGTCATGGCTCTTTTAGTCAATCATTAACATCCTATGAGATGACTCTTCTTACTATTCTAAGAGTCCTTCTAGTTTTAAAAGTCCCTTTTGCATCGTAGATCTTTTTGAAGTATCAATTAATAGACATTTGACCAAATTCATTTCCTATTCAACCTTTTAATCTTTCCTTGCAATTATGAATCTTTCTTAAACAACTATTCTATCTCGATCCAATAGAGCTATCTCCCTAAGCCATTTCCACTACTTCTTTACACCCATTATTCGCTTCCACTTTTCTTCGAACTTCAATAAGCACCTAGGCTTCTTTAACCATTCATTTTATTTAATAATGAGAGGTCTATGGTTTGAACCAAGTAGCTCCTCATGGATTATAAGGCTTTTGGAAACTTTTCTCTTCAGTCCACTTGGCCGAAGCTCTATCAAGCCTTTGTAGAATTCCCCTATCTGTTTATTTGACTAGATGAAAGGATTCCCTTTGAATTCCAAATCAATTAGAACATTATTATTATTATTAAATGCCTCAAAATGATTCATTAAGGCCCATCCACTCCAAACTTGCTTTGTTTTCTTTGAAGTTAATCTAATTGAGTTGAAGTCCGTAGTGCATAACCATGGTTTGTTGTTTATCAGTTGGAACTAATATAGATGATCTCATTGCTTTGCTCGTAGGTTCATTCAAGATTCTCCATAAATGAATGACGTCTAAACCACCCCATCCTCGGCCCTTGCATGGATAATATTCTTATCCTTATAACATACTTGAACCTCAATATCTTCCTTCCACTAAAGCATTTACCCTTTTGAAACGCCCTCTGATTCAACATGTACACCATGTTAGAAATTAACTTGCCTTCATAACTACTATAAGGACTTGCTATATTGCTTGGTTTCTATTATAAAAATAATGGATGAGCAATTCTTCCTCATCAAGTCCTTAAGGACCTTCACTATTAAAGTCTACCCCAACCCCTTGATAATTCCATACAAGCAATTAATTTTTATATTGATGGCTCCTCATTAGCCACTGACACATTCTCAAAGATTGGAAGCTCTTCAAAAAGGCCTTATTTCCTTCACAGGTAAAACCCCTCCCTCCTCTATCTTACTACTAACTCCTTGCTTGTATCTCACCCCTCTCTTCCTCTTGTTTAAAACATTACTACCCAATTTAAACTCTGTTAGTTGAACAATCTTCAAAGCTATCCCCTTATTACCTATCTCACTAGTATCATTTTGATTAGTAATCTACCACTCATTTGTCTTCGACCTATATGCTTGAAAGACTCCCCTTTATTAATCATGTCACAGGTAGAACAAAGGAGGCTTGATAGATAATTTATTTCTATTATGCTCATCTTTGGTTTCTTTTTTGCCAATATTTTATCATGGATATCCTTCCTCTTATTTAGTTGGATTGTAGTAGGCTCCTTAAAGCCAGCATTTAAAGGATTTTAGGTCATCATAACTATAAAGCTATTACTTGGGTTAATATCTTCCATCAATGGGCTACTTGGACTTTATGAACATATAGAATTGGGCCTTAAATCAAGGAGGTAAACCTCTTGTAGCTATTCTGGTACATATCTTTTGCAGGAATATCAGAAACATCTTTTCTTACTTTTTGCTTTCAAGCTCTTAATGACTTTGTTGTAATCTCTACAATCTCTATGTTGTTTGTGTCCATTTAGAACTCAAATTCCACTTTACCATCTCTATTCCTAAAATTCTTGAGAGACCTAAACAGATATTAGGTAGAGAGACTCCATTAAGGGAAAGAAAAGAATTAGAATTGTCCAACTCACATTACATAATGTTTCTTACACTTCTATTAAATTCAATAGGGACATTTTCATAAATCCCATTTGAACAACTTATTTATTTAAGCATTTTTTTTTTAAAATGTCAAAAAATAAAAATTACATGATTAAAAATTATATAATGAGATTTTTAAAATTACATCAAAAAATATATTAAAAATAATTATAGATTAATAAAAAGCTAAGATTTGCATGAGAATCTTATTTTAATAAAATATTTTTTAAATTTATCATTTGTTATTTTTAAATAAAACTATTAAAGGTTCTTAGAATTCATATTATAAGAATAAATAAGAGTTTATCCTAAAAAATCATTAAAATATATATTATAAAAATCATTTATATATTTACCAAAAAACTTTTTACTAGTGAATTTTATAAATGTTTTCTAATTATTAGATAATTATTTTCATTATCATTAACTATAATTCTTTTACATTTCAAAATTTTTCTATTTTTATACTTCAATTTACATCATTATCTTGATAATAATTTAATTTTCCCATTTTCATATTTTTTACTATTCAATAAATTCATATTTTCTTTAATTAAAATATTAATCATAATAATTATATATATTTATTATTCTTTTTCTTTCTCTCCATATCATTTGATTTTAATTTTAAATTTAGTTTCTTATGTACTTCATTAAAGAATATAAAAATATTTATCATAATTATGCTTTTTTTTATTTTGAGCTATTTTAAGATATATTATTACTTTTAATTTAAATTTAAATTTTATTTTAATTTTAAAATGTTCAATTGTTTATGCAATATGTACTACCACATTTTTGACCTTTATTTATTTATTTATACTTAATTTTTTAGAAAAATTATATAATAGAAAAAGAAGTCTCAGTAAATCTTTTGAAAACTCAATATGATTCTACTTATTAAAATTTGTTCTTTTAAGGGATCTATATTTTTTAAATTTATTTATTCTGTGACTTTTCAAATTTTTGTTGAATTTATTTCTATTACACCTCTCAACTTCTATTTATACTTTTAATAAAGGATTAATTAGGAAAATGTAAGCTTTTGATACATCATCATCATCAAAATATCTCTTCCGTGGAAGTTATTGACAATATCATTATTGTATTTATATCATACTTACTCCTTTGTCCCTATTTTCTTTTTCTTATTTCTCCTCTTCTTTTTTATTTATTTTTTAGTAAATAAAAACATAAAAGTGGTTTTACTCTTCTTCTTCTATTCATATTTTTCATTATTGTAAATAAAATACATTAAATATATTACTTGTTTCCTTTTTGAGTTGCTGCTATTATTTTCATTATCACTATTTCAATTTGAAATAGTCTTTATTCTTTACGATTTATTTAATTCTTCATTGATATACATTTTTGAAAAAATACATGTATTTGCCTTTATACACTGTATGACATATATGGTAAATAAATATATTTATTGTTATATATCACATGATATCTATGATAGATAAATATATTTACTAATATATAAAACATATATGATAGATAAATATATTTAATGTTACATATCACATGATATTTATAATAGATAAATGTATTTATTAATATATACAATATAATATATATGATAGATAAATTTATTTATTAATATATATTATATGCTATATATATTAGATAAAATATATATACCCTATAAAGTTATGTTGTATATGGCAAATATATATATATCATGTAGTATAAAACATAATAAATACATTTATCTATCATATATATTATATGATTATAAAGGTAAAAACATGTATTTTTAGAATTCTATAGTATTAAAATTTGAAAAAATTAAATGATATATTTCACAAATAAAAAATTATATCATTTGTTTAATTATTAATATTTTATTTTAAAATTTATTTTCCATTTTTCTTTTTTACTATTTTTTTAATTTTCTTAAATTTTTATATTTTTCATGAAGATTTAATAAAATCTGATAATTGATAATGGTTAACGATATGATCAAAATGGTTGAAGGTCAATGATGGCAACAAGTGACAATGATAATTAATGACAATGATTACCGGTGACAATGATAACTAATGATAATGACTAAATATGATAATGATGGATGTGATGTTTAGAATTTGGAATTTGAATTTAATAAATTATATTAAGGATAATATTGATATTTTAAATTTTTGTTTGACTAAATATGATATATATTTAATAACTTTAAAATTTTTAATATTTTTTTAAATTTAAAAACTACAATATGAAATTTTATAATTCTAAGTTGAAATAGATTATTGGGAATTTTTTTAAAATTATCGCCAGTAAAACAAAATTTTTTTTGTAAAAATACAATATTTTTAGTGAACACCATATCATGATAAATAAATAAAAATATCAAGTGAAAATCTCATGAAATTTTGAAAAGCAAATAAAATCATATTCAAACATAACAACCCAAAATAAACATATTTTAAAT
Organism: Dalechampia spathulata; assembly: GCA_948192965.1. Classification (NCBI taxonomy): domain Eukaryota; kingdom Viridiplantae; phylum Streptophyta; class Magnoliopsida; order Malpighiales; family Euphorbiaceae; genus Dalechampia; species Dalechampia spathulata. Next base: position 797 of record CANYBF011052226.1, on the reverse strand, counting down.
GATTTAATAAGATTTTCAATATCTTATGGAAAATATATTAATATAAGCTATAAATTCATAAGAAAATATGTGAAAATTTTATAAAATCTGATTTTAATAATAATTTGTTTAGATTTATACATTTTTATTTTTAATACTAAATATAGTTTTTTCATTTTTTTGATATTTTTTAGCTTTTTATTTTTTAATATATAACATATTATTTTCTATAAAAATGTGTTTTAAAATTAAAATTGTTAAAATATAAAAAATATATTATTCTAAACTAATATTAAAAAAATTATAATCTAGAATTTTGGTTTCAGATATCCAATATATATTTCAAATACCTAACATATACTAAAATAATATCTTTTTAATATTACATATATTATAAGTATATGATACATTTTTCTACAAATTTTCAAAAAGTTCATATTAAAATGTATTTAATAAAAATGTATTTTTATATTTTCATAATTTTTGAAAGATTTTTCTGTATTTTTTATAAAAAGCCATATTAAAAATCATAATTAAAACATTTTTCAAGACATGTATGTATATAAAAATTATATAAAAGGAATACAAGAGAGATAACATGATACAAGGGGGATATTAAAGAGATACAATAATATAAAAATTGTATTTTTTTACAAATTTAATTACCAGAGATACATTGTCACGTCTGCACACACATAGCTTGGACGTTTTTACAATTTCATTGCCTAATCTGTGGATTTTTTTTAAGAATAGTGATTTATGTTATTTCTTTTTATTTTAGAATTATGGAATGCATGGATATGTGAGTTGATGAATTA